>JAUZND010091095.1:0-15160 GCA_034780555.1 Coelogynopora nodosa
AAAGCTAGAAATCAGTAGAATAACATAAATGAAAGAAACCACACAGTAATCAGTTGACCATAGAATAAACAAACAAATATATACCTTCAAACACAGACAGACAAAAATGATTAATAATTTTATGTTGAAGAGTAACACAGGACATGTGAATAAAACTCTTCACCATAGTTATTATTCATAAAAGTTTATCAAAGGATAACATCACTGATTTATTTATACTCATTGATTTATCCAATAGAAAATAAATTTAAATATTGGGTAAATTTTTTCACATCATGATTATGCGTTCTTAATGAAAGTTTGGATGTTTTGAATTAATTGTAATAAAACTTTAAATTTTATTGTGGTTTTTCTTTTGCATTCCTTACAAGTAAACATTACTTGGCTTTATTTATCAAAATAGTGGGTATTTTAATTTCTTAATTTTTCTGCACTTTTGTTAGACTTGTCATGATTTATATGTTATTAAAGTTGTGGATAGTTTTAATGAAAAATGACGGCATTCATTTTACATATTTTGTCAGTGGCGGCATTGATAAGGGAGCAGCTATAAATATTTCTCTTATCAGTCAAACACAATGATGTCAGACAATTCTATTTGCTGTCGGAATTCTTTTTTCAATAAACCAATAATTGAATTTAATAAAAAAATTTGAAATTAATTTGTCCGTAACTTAATTACTGAATCCACCAATAGTTTTAATAATTGTGAATATATTTTTATTATATATATACTTTATATAATAGGGTGAATTAGTTAATTCATTATGTCTTTATGATGAATTAATTTTTTCCTCAATTTAAAAAGTATAAAACATACTTTAATTAAGATTTATATACTACACCACACTTTTATTATTTTAGATTTCTAATACCATTTACATAATTAAAATTATTTCTATTGTCCATATGGATTATTTATTCGATTCCAATTTTTTTACACATTGTATTAGTGTTATGTATCTCAGGTGAACATATGAGTAATAATTGTGATTTTGCAAGTCTCAAATAATTGTTAATATTAACATACAATCAAAGTAAACAAGGCGTAGATATGAATAGTACAGTACAAAACATAAAATTTGTTGATGAACAATGCACATGTTAGATGGAGCACTGGACTTTTCAGCCCATAATGATTGAGTAATGTTACGCCACAACTGACTTCAAATGTTTTTTTCTATAAAACGAGGTGGAAAAAATGTTTTTAGGTGAATCTTGCAATTGAACTGTGCGACACTGCATGACACAAAGAACTAATGCTAATAACTCTATTAATAACTCTATTTACAACTGTTTGTCTGCATTTGGTTCCTCAAGCTCCTCCAGTTCCAGAAGTTTGGCATGGTGTATGCCATATATGTCTACGTGCACTGAGGCATAAGAGCACAAAAACCTGTGTATGAGATGCAATCACCATGTATGTGGTGTACACAGTCGAGTGGACAGAATGTTATGTTTATAATTTTATCTGTAACATTATGATACCTATACATATTTTTTACATTAGTATTTTACTGTTCTTTGGTTTTACATTCAATATACAGCCTGTAAAGAAAGTTCTCATAATATTTAGGAAAAATCGGTTCAGTATAAAAAAGTTATGTTAAACAATCTGAAAAAAGGGGTCTCTGAGACCCCCTCTTCTTAGACTGGTAAGGATTATGTAACTTTTCACAGATATTCAATCAGATTTGTGAAATTATAATGTAGCAATAATTTCTCACAGATATGCAATCAGATTAATCTTAATTTGAATTCATCAGTGAATTTTTAAAAATAATGATTTATATACTTATATGAAGAAAGCATAGATACATTTAATGGATATCTATTAATATATTTGGGTTATTTTTATTTTGTGCTTAATTTCACAGACTATTTTTTAAATGTTATAGCATTTTTATTACTGTTATTCTTTGCATAATTTATTCTACATTTTTTATAATATTATTATTTAATTATATTACATTTTTCATTTTTAGATGGGTTATGCTAACCCTGCTCAAAGAACATCTGGAATTCATCTACGATTATTCAGCCGTGCCTACATTATTGCTGATGACTCTCTCAAAAACAGAGTTGTTTTTGTCAGTGTGGATATGGGCATGATTCCACAAATAGTTAAAACAAATGTATGTGCTGCAATACGTAATATTTCATTGTATGTACTTACATTATTCACATTTTAAATAGATCACGATCGTTTATTTTGTTATTATAATGTAGGTATCGAATGTCTTGAAAGTCAAGTATAAAAACCTTTATAGTGAGAAGAACATCGTCTTGAGTGCAACGCACACACATTCAGGTCCTGGTGGTTATCACGAGTACCTTCTCTTTGACATTACATCGCTCGGATTTGTGCAGCAGAGTTTTGATGCTTCTGTTACTGGAATTCTCAGAGTATGTCAATTTTCTTGAGTAATCATCGGTGAAATTTTTAAACAGGTTCAATTTTTTAGTTTAGTTGAACAACATTTTTATTAAGACAATACTTATGAAAATTACGTTTAATATGTATATTATATATATCCATATTCTTATCAGCTATTTATTTTGTTTCGATAGACTTATAAAATGTTTGAAAATCAATAGTACATATTAACTAATAGCATATCTATTTTAAATCTTAGTTATTTATTGAATTTTTAAATATTATATTATACGTTTATAAATGCCATATAATATTATTGTGGTATTTTGGAAATATACACTAATAAATAAATTATTAAGTATTGAGAATAAATTATAATGTTTCGCAAATCTAAATCAGTGACAAAGATAATTAATATTGTTACTTTGTTAAATTTTTATGCCCAGTTACAGTCTCTTACTCTGTTATAATTTCATTCTCTGTCCAATAATTTGAAACTAAATAAAAATTATAAATTGTTTAATAATAAAGCAATTAGAGATCTAAAATAATTTCAATTAATCATTTTTTTTGTTATCATTTTTAACAATATTTGTAAAAATTATAGCAAATATACGGTTTTAACCACTTCAGAGTATTGAAATTGCTCACAGTCGTCTCCAGAAGGGTAAAATATTTTTCACAAAAGGCGATCTTTCTCAATCGAACATCAACCGAAGCCCCACATCATACCTTCAGAATCCATCACAAGAGCGCGCTAAGTATGTAATAATTAAATATAAATCTCTGGATGTTCAAGACAGTTATTTTATGAATATTATGTTCGCTTTTTCCTATGGATGGGTTAGGCAAGCATTTTCATAGATGCACATATTTATATTTATTACTAATTTGGAAATAGATACTGTAATAGTCATTTTGAAATTTAATTATTCTATGATTTAATCTTTTAGATACAAAGGTGATGTGGACACAGAGATGAATTTGCTTCGTCTAGTGAGCTTGAGTGGTGAAGAGTTGGGTATGATCAACTGGTTTGCAGTACATGGAACCTGCATGAACAATACTAACTCTTACATCAGTAGTGATAACAAGGGCTACGCTTCACAACTTTTTGAACGTTTCAAGAACCCAAAACATCCATTTGGCAAGGTAGGTTAATTTCATTGTTGCCTGATTATTAATATAAAACCAATTTATTTGATAATAAACGTTAAATGTGTGTAATTGTTTTCTAGTAAACGTTTAATATGTGTAATAGTTTTCTAGTAAATGTTAAATCTGCGTCTAGCGCAACATGTAATAACTTGCCTTATTGATGATATACGGGCACATGACCATGTCTGCACACTAATTTTAAGATCGACGTGAAAGCTTTCTTCTCAGTTATTTGTTCACGATTATGTTTATTACGACTTCGATAGTTATGATTCTATTAATTGTTGCATAAGTTTGTGTAAAAATATCGATAAGTCTTAATGGTATTATAGTCTACATTTATCTCTTGATATGGGTATTTAATTAGTCTCAACGTTTGACTAACTCCAGATACTAACTTATAAGAATGGGTGTTTTGAAAAATATCGCTGAAACTGGAGATTTGGACGTAAAAAAGGTCTTCAAAAAACATTGAAATAGTACATTAGTTATTACATTTATTTATATATTTATCGAAACCACCAACCCAATACCCACTGTTAATGTAAAATAACCATGGTTACCCATGACGTGAGTTCATTATTTTTTTATTACATCAATTTTCATTACAAATTATTATTATTGTTGTATAAAATATTTTAAATTGTTGGCTGTATAATTGTTTTGTGATTGTAATCTTAAATTTATTGAAAGTACGTTATTAATTTTATTTTTTGGATAGTATATTTTAGTACACTATGAACATTTTGAAGTGCCCTATTTTTTCCTATTTTTAAACTAAAATTCTTACTGCTTACTGCATACATTGTTTGTACTTGTTCTCTAGGGACCCTTTGTTGCGGCATTCGCCCAGGCCAACGAAGGTGATGTGTCACCAAACACTGGTGGACCTCATTGTATCGATACCGGCCTGCCGTGCGATACTTTCACAAGTACTTGTAATGGAAGGGTGAGACGTATTTTTTAATAGTCATACTTAACATTAATTGTTTGAACATTACTAGTATTATTATTTTATTCATTGTGTGTTTATATTTGTTTTAATTTGTTCTTCTCTAAATGTTTAAAAATTATTTTTTATGTATATAAGATTATATAAAATCATATTGGGATATTTACAGATGCTTTTAATTACATTTTTTGTTTGCAAAATTAATGTATCCACTATTTAACTTTTATTTAAAGCCTTTCCTTTGTCAGATATTGTTTTTAACCTAATTAGTATTCACACTTAATTTTCAGACTGAGAAATGTATTGCCTTTGGCCCTGGACGGGACATGGTAGAGAGCACGAAGATCATTGGAACTAATCAGTTTAAAGCAGCTATGGTAATAATCCTCTATATTTATAATCTTATATATAGTTATTTCTTATTAATTTAAAAGTTTTTTAGGTGAAAGGATATTGCCAACTCCTGTCGTTTATTTTTATCTTTGCTCTATTTCAATTATTCAGAATTTGTTCCAAAATGCCAAAGAAGAGATCACCGGCCCTGTTGGATTTGTTCATCAATTTGTCGACATGACAAACATCACACTGAAACTTCCTTCAGGAAGGACGGTATGTTTTCATTGACTTATAAAATCTATAAACAGAGTAATTCTTATATGCTGCTTGTGATATGTTGAAATTAGTTTTAGAAAGCTGGTTTTGTTGGGAAAATTTCTTAGTATTTTTAAATCACAAAATGTATAGTTTAATTGTCACACTAATTGTTATTGTAATAGTTAAATTATTAAATCTGATCAAGTAACAGTTTCAGATGTAATATATAAATAATATAACAAATAGATCCTACAAAGGTGTATTTTGCTTTTGTACAATGCCTATGTATTTTATTTAATATGTTTCTTACAGTTACATATTTAAATTATCACAATTCACATAATAATTTAATGTATTTGATGATTCTCAATTTTTTTATACATTTTACCCATTACTATTATAAATTATATTTTAGCTATCTATGACACAAGGATGTTTGTTGTGTATACAATGTAGTGACACAGCTGTTTGCGGTCAACCTTCTTTGTGATAAAACCAGAGAAAGGCCTTAATTTAATACATCACAATCTCATACTAATGCAACTGATCATTGAGGTTACAAGCTCGAACGATAAATAGAGATTAATGATCAATTCGGTCTTTGAACGTTTTTTGTTTTGAAGTTAACTTTTTTCGTTATCTGTTGTCGTTTTTGTATTTCAGTATTTATAGTTGAGTTAACAGGTTATTAAATTAGGTTATTAAAATCACAAATTATATTCTTCATAAAATCAGTAATTTATCTAGGTTCTTATTTCTATTTGCTAACTAATATTATCGGACATAATGAACTTGATGCTTTGAGATGTATAAGAACAATCCTTTATAACTTTAGTTTATTATTGTTGTCGTATCTTGAAATCAGTCTTTGTTGGGTTCCTACTTTGAATTAAAGCATGAATCTATCAAGAAGAAAAAGTACAATAACGTACTTGAATAATATAGTATAATGTTTTCATTATTTAATTATAATTTTTAAGTACGTTATTGTACTTTTTCTTATTGGTTTAGTCACATTGGAATTAAACCGCTCTCTTTAGATAGCTAGTAATTTTTGTTATATTAAATGTTTTTGATCATAACTAAATTTTATTTAAAAAATGTCAACATTATTATTGAGCACCTAGCAAGCTTTGTAAAGTGCACACTACTAATTTCAAGTGTTTTAGTTGATTGGCACTATTGACTGATTCGTGTCATTATGCCTTGTTAACTTTTTTGTATTTAGCACATTTTGTATTGTTGGTGTTGCCACTTTTTTTAATTTTTATTAAATAGTTAATAATGTTTGATTTTGGTTTTATTAAATATTCGTACCTTCTAAAAAATGTACTTGCACCATAGAATTATTCGTGAGTAAAATTTTGAAATGAATATTTGTATTTAACGCAGGGGCATCGGAAGAATGTGTTAGGGATGATAAATAATCAGTCTCAATTTACTCTAGTGTGCATATATTAACTTACACTTATTTATGTTAGTCCCTGAATATTCAATAAGACCTACCAAAGTAAATTTGTGGTAATTCACGAGGAGAATAGGATACTAAAACATAACAGTACGAGTATAATTACTCAATATTATTTCGATTTTCAAAAACAATGATATCTGTACAATAATGTCTGATAGCTTAAGGATAATGTTGGGAAAAAATGATATCTTCCAGGTCAAGACGTGTAAACCTGCCATGGGATTTAGTTTTGCTGCTGGTACTACTGACGGACCTGGAGCTTTCGATTTTACTCAAGGTACTCTTTTCTATTCGGATGAGCAATCTGTTTCATTGATGCAAATTTGCATGAGAGTATTTCATTTTTAAATTGAATTAATTTATTTTACAAAAATATTTAAATATTTTATTAGACGTTTTGTTAGTTTTTTGACGTTTACTTTAGTAATATAATTATGAACAAACACTTTTGTGCTTAAAAATTTACAAAGAGAATTAACATAAAAACAATATTGAATTTTATTTATTTAATTTTAGTAGATTATTAATTTTAATATTTGAAGAATTTGAGTAATTTACAAGCTTTGTGACTTATATTTATTTTATTATTAATTTAAATTATTGATATTTTGCGGTGAATTAATAAATGAATATATTCATACTTATTATTTTAAACATAACATTAATAGCACTTCTTTATTATTTGTGAAATTATTGAAACATCCAGATTGTTTTTACAATACTAAGACTGAAAAATGGAAATTATTATTTGTTTAACTTTTATATTTAACTAAATTAACAGTATTTTTATTAATTAAATTTTTTAACATTTAAAAGCAGTTAACGACCTTGAGTTGTCAGACCAATATTATTGTCCGCATGTCTCACGTAAAATAACTATAGTTTCTTCTGATAGGAAATGTAACTGGGAATCCCTTCTGGAATTTGGTCCGCAATTTTCTTCATAAACCTACTCCGGAGCAAATTGCTTGTCATCATCCGAAACCAATTCTTCTCGATACTGGAGAGGTGCGTCTCTGATCTATAATATATAATTATACATTTTATCTAGGCCTATATAGCTGAACTATTATTCAAAATAAAAACATGTTCTCTTTTAGATAACTAATTTTTACAGGAAAAGGAGAAAATCATGCCGCAACTTGTACAATACATATTAAAATATTTCTAATATGACTACTCTATGTTATAAATAACTTAATTAGTAGTAACTTTAATTTGCATTTATTTATTCTGATTTGTTTAAACAAAATCTTTATATAAATACTTCTGTTTGGTATTTATAGTTCAACACCTCATTGAGTTTTGTTTTATTATGGCCCAATTGTGATTTACTTTTTGGTAATCTAAAATTTTATAAAACTTTATTGAAACAGTCCATTATACATATTTATATTATCAATTTTAAATGTCGCCTAATAATTTTGTTCAGTGTTTGCGAATGTTTAGAGTAATTAAATAAAAATTATGTGGTTAGTCATTAACTGTAATTTTGAATAATGGAACAAAGAAGGCAATAAACTATAGCATATACTATAATTGTGTACTGCCTACTTTATCTAAGCTATGTTATTTAACGTATTATTTTTGGCTCAGTAAAGCTGGATAATAAAGTTCAAATAGTTATACATACTTCCTGTTAGTATTATGTACTTAGTTATATATGTCGTTCTGTCATGAGGTAACCCCTTGTCACCCTGTCAAGTATCTGACATAGTGAAATCAAGGAAGAAACTATTTGGTACACATATTATATTCGTCGCACATGATAGATGATAAGGTAAATCGGTATATTCAATTGTCGTATAATACGTTGCAGAATGTTATATCAAATAATAGGATATAGAACTGTGCGAGATGTATAATTAATTTGTAAATAATTAATATATATCTCGATGTTTAGAATCTTCCTAATATTTGTATACTAATTGACTATTTTAAACATCGGTACGGATTAATTTTAATGTAAAATATGTTTTTTCTATTTGAAGTACATTGTACTTAATATAATTTAAATGAGATAGTCCAAAATAGGTACAATTAAGTATGAACTATATACAGAGTTTGTATAAGTTAGTCTATTTAAAGTGTATTTTATAAAGTATTATAGACAAATACGTTTTAAGTGCGGTTTGAAATATCTTTAACATTATTTTAAACTAAAAAACCTTAAATAGACTAATTTGACAAAAGTGCGCGTTACAAATAACTTAAATTAAAATCTATATTGATTTTATTTAATATAGTACATAAAAATGCAACATACAATATCGATCAATGTAATACAAATATATTTAAGAATTTAAAAATTTAAAAAAATTTGAAATTTAAAAATTTATTGTACATGTTATACGTAACAAATATTTTGTATTGCAATACCTGTATCTATTAATTGCATCTAAAGAGTAAATAATAAAGAACAGAACATTTACTGGCGTAGTTTACTATATTTTTCTTCAGATAAAATTTCCCTACAAATGGCAACCAACCATTGTTGAAACGCAGATCATTCGTATCGGACAACTCGTGATTGTTGCTGTTCCCGGTGAATACACCACCATGTCGGGACGTCGAATTCGTGCTGCTGTTCAACAGGTAGGATCAATATTCAGGCGCTTATCACAGTGTGCTGACCAGGTTTATGATCCTCTTATAGTCAACACCACTAGGAGACCATGTGCCAGTTCTATCTGATCAATATGTTTCGAGGCGTTATTTTTTAACCTTTTACTAGTTCGATTTTTGATAATCACCTTCTGAAAAACTGATGTTTAAAGTCTGTCAAAGTTCATTTTCAACTAGGTAACAAAAACGACTTGTAATGTGTAGTTTTATAATTAATATACAGTTCGTTTGATTTATATCCGGGACTATCGTTTGTGCAAAACATAACATTACGGTGTATTTGGCATAGATTATACAATCAGTACTTACGAAATAGCAAATTATTGCATTATTACGAATTTTCTCCTTGCATGATAAATGTATTGGCATACGTAACTCTTTTCACAACATACATATGTTGTACTGTTTGATAAAAAATTACAAAATATAATTTTTATCCATATGTTATTTTTAAAATAACTTATTGTCATTTACATAAACTACAGTTTGTACAATATGAAAGACATGCATCACTCATTTCTAGGCATAATACGCTTACATGCTTTCTATGTTTTAATACGTTTCTTACAGAAACTTTTTATAAAAAAAGTTTATTAGAAGTCAATTAGAAATCAACTAAAAAGTTGTTGTTGCATAATTAATATATCAATGACATATTTAAAAACAGTAAAAAAAACTAATACAATTAAAAAATAAAACTTTTCAGGCGATGGGATCTAATCTTCATATTGTTATTGCTGGACTGTCGAACACGTATTCTGACTATATTGCCACTTATGAAGAATACCAGGTTGGTTATTGCTGAAGTTATCTACTTCTTAGTAATGTTGGTTATTTAGAAAAAACGAAGTAAAACAAATTCTTGTTTATATCTTGTTATGTCCATTAATTTATTTGTTATTTTATTACATATTTTAACGTCAGATGTTATTATACCAGCCACCGCCATTCTTATGTAAAATGTGCGATAAATAAATATGTTTGCCAAGACACTTACTTAGTTCATACAGCTGATAAAATCTCATAGTTTAGCATTGGTTGTATTCGCATTTTGTAGTTTAATCCTGTTTAGCCATTTGTCCGAGAACTCACCATATGTTATATGAGTTATATATTACATTTTCATTAAAGGTAGCGGACATTCTACTAATTGAAACACGTATTGCGTTTTGCTGTTGGTACAAAAGCACTTTATAACGTATAGAGTTGGTAGATCTATTGTGGTGTAGTTACAGCATGTTATAGTATCTGTATATACTGTGTAATTAAAGTGTTTAGAAACATTAATGATGGACATATTGTAGTCTGAACACTACAGAAAGGGGTCATCATTCATATTTGTGGTCAATCGATGAAAATGAGTTGATTTTAGCTCAGTTACTACCTGCTTTAATCTAACGCTTTTTTATGCAATTGACTATAATTCAAGTAGACTATAGTGTACCGAGTTTATAATTTAGGTGTTTCTTACTCTATTACAATAAACTTTTTAATTTACACTTGTGCAATAAATAATCTGGACACATTAGAAAAAAATTATTATAAATATTTGCTAATGTTTTACATAGTTTGAAAAAGTAAATTATATAATATAATTATGGTTGATATTAATTTGTACAGGTCCAACGTTATGAAGCCGCATCTACTGCCTACGGACCACACACACTGGAGGCTTATGTTCAACAGTTTAACTTCCTGGGCAAGAAATTAGCAGTGGTATATGTTCCCATTTAGATACAGCTTATATATAAAAAATATTAATAATCACGTGTTATACATCTGTATATCTATATAACACATATATATCTGTATAACACACCTGTATATATATATAATATTAAAGTGGCACAATTTAACAGTTAGTTTCAACTGCGATGGTTGAATTATTTGGATGTATAATAATGTAATATATAATGATGCATGTGGGATTTTAATAAATAATCGATGATTTTATCTAATTCGAGTTTTTTGTATAGTTGTATAAAACATAATAAAACATAATTTGTGTCAGTAATAACAAAATACTTATGAATCTTAGTATGTAGGTGTTATTTTGACCCATATTTAAGGAATGAACTTGTTATTTTAAAATTTATAACTAATCATATTTAATTTGATCTTATCATATAAGTAACATTTATTTCGAGTGATTTTTGAAGGTCTTTTTTTAATAATAAAACTAATTTTATTAGTGTGTTGTGTATTCTTCCTTTCCTTTAACAGAACGCAACAGTGGCTCCTGGTCCCGCACCCGAATATTATGTTGACAAACTCTACAGTTTCGTTCCTGGAGTGTTCTTTGACGCTGCGCCCCATGGGCATAAATTTGGAGATGTTACTCAGCAGCCAAATGCAACATATAAACGAGTAAGCAACGTAATATAGACAATTGTCTATCGGCTATCTTGTAAGATGTTAAATCTATAAAGCGTTAGTACCCAATTAATTAATTGAATACTGATTTTTAAACATTGGCATACATTAATACAAATGTGTTTGAAAAATAGTTTTATACTAAATATCTCCATCGATACCGGAATCCAACACGTAGTGATGGTTTATTACCTTAAATGATACACGAAAAGAAGGTGCAGTCACAAGATAAAGAAAGTTTAGAAAAACAGCGGTATTTACAAATTCCTATTTAGACAGTTTACGAGCACCATGGAGGTATCAATTGGTTCTATACAGCTGACTGTTAACTGCTTTTTCTTAGGTTTGGTCTGAGCTCTCAAAATGAATTTGAAAATGGGCAGGATAGAATTTCATTTTAACTTTATTAAAATGAGTATTCCAAAATGATATTTTGTTTTAAAGTATACATTCATTTTTTGCATAATTTATAAAAAAAAAATTTTTACAGTGTACTGGGGGGTTTATTTTACGTTATTTTAAGTTATTTTAATTCAAATTTATTACATATGCAATACATATACAATCTACTCACTACAATTATCTATCTTTTCCTCTACATATTGATTTTCAATACAATTATTCAATACTGGTTTCTACTTTGTTAGGTACTTCTGCACATAAACTTTTTCTGTATATCTTTTATGTGTATTCTGGTTGCGCGAGTATTTTGGTCTAATCTCTATTTATTTATGAATCTATTTGTAGGCTACCATTTAAATAAAGTTCTAGAGTAGTTTTATATCCGTGAATTTACATATATTTATTCTGTGTATTCATATTTTTTCACTTCTTGTTTGTACTATCATTATAGTAGGCTAATATATGGATGCACTCTGCGATATTATTAAATATATCTGTACATAAACATATAAAGAATAATTATATTATAATTAGCATGACTAAACTTGTATAAGTATTTTCAGAAATTTAATGCTCTGCATAATACATTTTCAAATGTAGTGATTTGTGTAATAACTGATTCTATTTTTATGATAATAAAAAAAGTGTACAGTTTACTGGTTTTTTTTTTAACGTTATTTTAAGTTATTCTAATTCAAATTTATTATATATGCTATACATATACATTGTACAATCTACTCACTACAATTATCTATCTTTTCCTCTACATATTGATTTTTAAATCGGACAATTGAAGCGAAACATTAACAGGGCAACGGATGCATGGATAATAGACAATCCTGGAAACACGATTACAATTTATGATATCCCGGGAATTGTCAAAATTGCATTGCCATTAGCCTTAACGCAAATTAATATTTTAAGCGGCTTCTCATCAACTGGAATTTCTCCGTTTAATAGAGATCTATATATTTCCTGATGTAGATTTTGCACCCGTAATAATAATTGGTAGACACCTGGTAGACCCGGTAGACAGTTTTATACTATTCGTAAGATTTGATTCATGAAAACAATTTCTGTGAATTAAACACCGTAAAAAATAATGTTATATAAACTTTAAGAACATTATAACATTTACGACAAATTGTTTATGTACTTTTAGAAATTGAAATCAAATAGAAAAATATATGTATGCTATATAAAATATTTTTACTTGGTAATATATTTACTTTCTTCTTTATTCGCTGTTTTTTAGTAAAAATATATATATTTTTAATAAAAAATTATTTATTTTAGTACAATTTTTAATTTAATCAATTTTAGTGACCATTATTTATTATTAATTTTTTTTCAATAAATTACCTGCATTACCAAATAAATCATTCATAATTTAGTTTAAAATTGATTAATTAGAAAACATAATTACATTATTATTATTATTACCTATTCTATTGAATTGAACATGTAACCCATAAAAATATGTAGCAAAAATAAAAATAAAAAACATTTATATTCAGCAAATATTGGGTAAATCCATATTAGATCAGTATAATTTGATTTTTGGAATGATTTTATTGTTTTTAGTCAACACAGTCGTGCTCTGTTCGGTATTTATTGAGTTGCTCAACTTTCTGTTCATTAAACAACATTTACATTATCGAACTAAAAGATATTTATATCAAAATTTGTTTGGTATTAATCAGCAGTACAATTAATTAAACCATCTGGAACGATAAAGCCAACCTACGTTTAGATATGAAATTGATTTTAGTCTAGAGTCGTTTAAAGGTCAAACTGTATTTTTATTGAACACATTTTTATTGCCAATTCTTAATTTATGATATTTTTTTTTCTTTTCATAGAAAATTTAGGATGATAGATGTCGGAAACTACTTGTAATTTACATAAGAAATTTATGTGTTGACATCATTTTTTAATGTGCTTACAAATATTTATATTTTATATGAACACTTGGCTGAGTTGTTTTATTACGCACTAACATGATGTATAATAGATCGATAATTGTATTATTATTATGATGTAGTATTATATTAATTTTATTTAGTTGTTATTCTAAGCGTAGATATAATTTTATATATTTAAATAAGAATTATTCCGCAGTGCATATATATTAAAACGCTCTCCTGTGAAATTTTGTTTTAAAACTAAATGTCGTTTTATATTTACAAATCGTTATAACTTTTATTCTATAAAAACATGAACAAGCGTTTTTTTATTGAAAAGCATTATTTTTTAAATATTATTTGAGACTACTAATAACTCGATTTTAACAAAAAACATATATAAGTTTTCTCTGGATTTAAATTTTTTTAAATTTTATAATATGAATTTTATAATATTTGCATACACTATTTAATTAATGGATCTTACATAGTATATTGTATTATTTTATATATATATATATATAAATACTGTATTGTATAATATGTTATCAAATTGCATTATATCCATGGATAAATATTTTATTTGGCAAATGATTTCAGAGGTCTGGGCATCCTTATGAAAATATAAATACAATAAGCTAAAAAATGAAAACAAAATTATCGTATTAAATCGGTTAAACAAACTTAAATAATATATTTATATACACTATATATATAATTAAAATAAGTATACTTGTATTTTTGTAAGTCATATACTTGTAAAATTATTATTTAATTGTATCTTTATTGTAGCAGTTTTATTTTGCTGTGGGTATGGCTTCGTAATAAATAGAAAATGCAGTTTGCACGGAAAGGTCAAACACTTCAACTACAAATGAAAAGCTATTACCCTTTTTACCTTTTAAGCCAAGTCAAACCGATAGAATTTAAAAGGAAGTCTATATCGACAAGAAAAACAGCATCAAAGCCAGCGTCAGACAATATCAATAAAAGCGAAACATGACCAATGATCGGAATTTATAAATGAATAAACATAAGAGAATAAAAATTGGTGGTGGGGGGGACTTTGTACGCTTAGCAACAGTAATTTAGTTTCATTGCCATTTATAAAAACATTACTTATATTAAATTTTAATTTCTATATGTTGTCCAATATAATTTAATATATGCATATGTTAGTCCACTATGGTGTAGACCTATTGTACCAACCGCTAAAGTAAACATACATTTTCTAATTCTGCCCTGCCCAGGGGGACACGGTAGTGGCGGTGTTTGTGAGCGCCCATCCAAGAAACGACATGAAG
>JAUZND010091106.1:0-15159 GCA_034780555.1 Coelogynopora nodosa
CAATCATAGTACAATCATAGTACAATCATAGTACAATCATAGTACAATCATAGTACAATCATAGTACAATCATAGTACAATCATAGTATAATCATAGTATAATCATAGTACAATCATAGTACAATCATAGTACAATCATAGTACAATCATAGTAGAATTATAAATAAATCACAATTTTAATACTAAATAACTAACTAAATAATCAAGAAATCATGACCATTTTCTAAGATATAATTGGTCAGAATTATACAATAAAACAACTTTTATTTTACACATTTTAAAATAGAACCATTTAGTATATCAACAAAAAAGCTGCAAATCGATGCACATTTAAATATACCAATTCGTTTATTAGAAAGTTGCCTTTAAATCTGAATCTACCAAATTTGTAACCATTTGGTAAATCATTGGGAAAATAAAACAAGAGAAAATCTTTTTAAAAATTGGTTAATTATTGAAAATATCGTTCATATTAAATTTTTATAAAGTGAAAATAACATAATTTAACATTTTAAAGTAATACTTACACGTTTTTCACCGATTACATCGTCAGTCAAAATATAAGATACATTATAATATAGTATGTTATTTCATATATCAGAATATGGTTTACATAAAATATTGAATTATAGCTATTGATAAAAGAATTGTTTCATGGTCTCTTTACGTTATAGTTTCAATAATATTCAAATAATATGTTAATATTTTTGTATAAGGTACAACATGAATAGCCACATAAATTAAAGCTCAATTATTAAATATATAGATAACAGTGACATGATCTATTAAATTTATGGACTGAGAAGAAACTGGTACGCTCACATAAAAATACAAAAGGGTATAACAATAAAAGTTTATGTTTTTCTATTAAATTATATTATTATGTTCAATTGCATTTAACGTTATCATTTTTTTTATACCTAAGTTACAATTTCCAAGATTGTATAAAACTGATGTATATATATATATTTCTACACATTTTCTTTATACCTGTCTAGATTTTGTAATTTTGTCAACACCAGAGCGCAAGTTTTCGCATCAAATTATTTGCTCTTCATAGTTCATCAATCACTTTTCATTTAATTTAACATGGGGTAGACTTAATTGATATGTAGACCGTGTAAATTGTCTTCACGGTTGATATGGCTTCACGCAAAGAAACGGTGTTATAATTTATACTGGCATCAGATTAACAAAACAAAAAATGTCATTCGAATTTTGCATAAAATGTAACCATATTTAATGCATAAATGTCATATAGGAAACATTTTTACAATTTTATCAAAAGAGTAAAAAAATATTTATGAAATTTTTTGAAATGACAAAAAAGTATACATCTAGAGTCATGCGATAAATAATGGAAACACAACTATATTACAATAGTTTAATGAGCTTAAACTAAATCTTAAAATAATATGAAATTAATTGAATCATGACCGTTAATGCAGTTTTCTAAATAAATAAATACATTTTATTAAGTTAAGTTAACACAAAAGTCTTAAATAATTTATAACTATTAATTTATAAAGTGTTGAATGGAGAGGGGTAGATAATAAAAAAACATCAAACCAACCAATCTGTAGCTTACGTATTGGAAACATTATATAGGTATGAAAAAAACCATATAAACACAGCTATATACTACCATAGCCTACACATAATTGTTATTTTATTTGATATGATCAACCTAACGTAATTAAATGAATTGCGACAATTATGTTTTTATTACAACCGTACATAAATAAATTGAAAGACCATTAATATGATTTAACAATCAAAATACGTAAACGTTCGGGGGGTATTGAAGTAGAATATCAAAAACTCAGACTATATTCAGCTTTGTAACTGAAAACCAATTCCCCCTTAATAGTGTCTACCTAAAAATAAGTTTTTAAAAGTGTCCGGTTACAGACAAGTATAACAAAACTGAAAATCCCTACAAACGGCCGAATGATGTATTGGAGTATTAAGTGGTTAACTGATATCGATATCAACAAAATCGATTACAAACAACTCTGAAACTTTGAAATATATTAATTGAAATTATGAGTTGAGTTAAAATTTCTAAGAAACGTCGACGAACATTTTCGAACTGGGGTGTTTTTTTATTAAGAATTATTTCATTGTAATGTAAATAATATTATAGAGGAATTTTTTGAGTTAAAAAAATATCAAAAATGAAAATTTCAAATTTTACTCATTGCAAGATGATTTAAAACAGTAACTATAAACTGTTAATATTATTGACTTTTTTGTTCGTATTTTGTTCTAAACAATGACGCAAGGTTCCTACACTAACACTTCTCCTGATAGGTTTCTCTGAACCTATATAAGCATTACGTTTGTTATATTTATCTAATAAAATATTGATGTGTCATTTTCTATAACCTATAACATAATATCAATTTCGGCAAGAAATTTTATAAAATCATTGGATCTTCCTATAATTAAAATAAAGCATATAACATTTTAATAAAAAAAATTTACGCAACAAATTATTCACAATAATTTATAATTATATAAATTTTTAAAATGATTAAAATTTGCATAGGTTATAAGAAATTGTTTGTTTTACTAATTAGGTTAATACATTTTAATTAGCAAAGTCTAATAAAAATATTTATTTAGTAAATTATATATCGAAAGGTTAATTATATTTTCTGAGTGTATACTTTATTAAAGTTATAGCTGTAAATACATTATTTCTGATATGATAACCTTTGTTTAATCTAATTGAAATGATTTATTTTTTACGATTAGTAATTAAAATGTAATTAGTATTATTAATTTCTAAAAACACTAATACATACAAAAATAGCTAACCAATTATTACATTTACTTATGACAAATTATATATCATCATTAAATCAAACAAAATGAATGAAAAATAAGCACAAAAAACATTAATTCACTAAAAGTTCAAAACGCACGGATCCTTCATTTTGTTCCGTGTCAACATAAATATTTTTAGCGATTGCATAACACTGGATTTGGATCAACACTGACATTTGAGGTTTCATAACTTCAACAAAGACGATTGGGGATCGATAGTTATTCTGTTTGAGATATGGATAGTAGTAGCTTTTGAATATCCCCTGGTCACTCTTGCATCGTTTTGGTTGAAAGTGCATGTCATCATCATAGTAACAGAGAGGACCCAAGTGCTCCTTGTCCATGGCGGAGACGCCTTCACACTTGATTCCTACACCATCTGTCCCGTTGATGGGATCCGGCATCCAGCCATAGATTCTATTCAACTTGAGAATAAAACAGGGCATGCCCTCGTTGAAGCCGTACTTGCGGGCAAAATTGCACCGGCCACCGATATCGAGAGAGACCAAGCAGGAGGAGGAGGGGGGCTGGTCTTCTTCTTTGAGATCACGAAGCCAGCATTCCTCGGCGGAGTCGTCGTCGGTAGTGTTCATCGCCGTGTAGTCATACCACTGGGTGAAGGCCACGAGGATGTCGATGAATTGGTTATTAGAATACTTATCGAGCCTATTTATTGCGATAGATGTCTTTTTGAGAGTGTTCAACTGTGGAACAACCGAGACACCGGGATTGAAGCGTAGTAAGCTTTGTTTTCCAGTGAGTCGAGGATAATTGGTCACAATGCACAAGTAGAAAAATAATGTCATCATAGCTGAAGAGAACAGCACAATAATCCCGTAAAATATGATATAAAATAATACTTTTTGAATCCAATGTAAGATAATTTTACAGTTACATCTTTGAGCAACCATGTTTACGTACCGATCTTATTGAAAACACAGCTTGGTTTTTAAATATCGAGTAATTAGTTCTATCTTACATTAGCCAGTCACGAAATTTGATTTCATTGCAATAACTGTTTATCTTATACTTATATATGACAGCAACTTTATGACACTAAACGCCGGAAGCATTATTTATACATACACTGAATGCAAGGTCACCCAATCTCATAATCTCAGTCAACGAACAAATATTTCACTTAAACGGAACTTTAATCAGACAGCTATACTTGTAGTTCTACAGACAGTACATATGGAACAGCCGGACTAACACGGCTGATTGTGTCTGTCACTTTGCAAATAATAGGCCTCGCCTCTGATTGACCACGAAGTTGTAATCACCAATAATGCAATAAATAATGATGAAATATTAGTTTATACATACACAGTGATATGTTTATGCAGTTAACTCGCTTATTTGGATTTAAGTCGAATTAGTAAATATTACTATAGGCGTGCAAGTAGGCAAAATAAACGTTATAAAATTACACTATAAACGTAACTGTTATACGTTCAATACGTGCAATACAAATATATTATATTTAGTCAAATTAAAATATATACACAAACATATAAAACAGCAAAAAAAGCAGCATATTTATATATGATTCCTTGATGGTAATTAAAAAAAATTAGAAATTACATTCACGAACTAGTCGATCATAAATATTTGCTAAACTGTCATTGAAAAAGTATAAAATTAGGGCAATTTTACATAATATATACCTGAAAATATATATACTTTTTTGGTCAACACGATATTCGAATTTGTGGCTAGTTCAATGAAATGTTTTGAATATTATTATTCTTTGATTGTTTTTATTACATGAGAATTATTTTAGAAGTTTTATAGCGTCGATAAAGAGGGGAAAAATTGTTTTGTAATACGCATTTGTAAATTGTTTGCTATATTAATGTTTAAACGCAAATCAAACTGATACTATGTTTGAATGGAATATAATATATTTTAAGCTGATTTTCTGATTATGTTTTGAAAAGTGAATTAATAAACTAAGGAATTGATACATATTTTTATTTTAGTGGAATTCTTTTTCGTTTTCCAAAATTGAGAGTTGAATCAAGTGTGCCTATCAAGTTCTTCTTCTTTTATCAAATTAATTTTATAATAAAAGTTACAATTTAAGCTAATATTTGCATTTCACCAAGAAGGTACAATTAATATTTAAACTAGTTTATAGTCGCATTCGGATAATTATATTTGAGAAAAAGTAAATTTCGTTTCTTATATTCTTTCAACTATTCAGGTAAAATTACGTGTAATGAAAGTTTTATAAAACAATCTCATTTCAGATCTGTGCAAAATGAAACAATGAGATCTAATTTTGGTATACTGTAAGTTTGTAGTATTTTTATTATTTTGTAATAATAATATTTGTAATATACGTTTATTATATATTATAAAAGAATAGTGTACCTCACTTTGAAGAAGGAAAACTGATTAACACACTGCCTACACAAATATTTATTATTGATGTTTATTGTTTTGCAAATTAATTAATTATTATTTTCTGAAATTACGTTACTTCTTACGTAAATTAATTGATATATTAATTTTGAAATGCTTATTGAAATGATGTATAAAATAAAATAAAGTAATACCATTTATGTTGTTGTTGATGTTGATGCTTAACAATTCAATTACAGTATGCTGTAATTAAACATTTCTTAACAATTTGTAATTGCAGCCTGTTAATTATAGTGCAATATGGTGCAATATGGTGCAATATGGTGCAAATATGGTGTAATCAGATATACAGTTGATGAAAATAGAATATATGCCAGAATAGTCAGTCTGAAATACACATTTTGCTACAGTTTATATATTATAAGTAAGCATTTAAAACATATTTTTCGTTGGATAAATAAATGAAATGTCAACATTTTGAATTATATTTATCGTGAGAAATATTCTTTAGTTTAATTTATTATTTAACACTATTGTTACTATTGCATCATTAAAAAAGATTTCAACAAAAACTTTCTAATCAAAAGAGTAAAACTGCTAGTTAAATGTATATTAAGTTATTTTTGTAATTGTTTGCGATTCAGATGAAACAATAGTTTTGTCACAGAAGCCATCTATAATTAAAAAAACTATCCAATTATTTCGATATCGGAGCACACATATAAATGACAATACCAAATGAGACTTAATTGCATTTTATCTAAGAAAACAATTTAAAAGTTCAGATATTTGTTTTTAATTATCTACAAATTCTTATAATAATATAAAACAAACATTCCATCAATATTGCGTCTCATATTTAGCAACATTTTTTCATTCTTTACCATCTATTCAGAATCAATATACTTATCTAATTACATTACGCAACTACACTGTGTTACTTTATATGCGAACATTTGTTGACTGAGGACGAGTTAATCTAATTATTCGCGTATGCATTAAACATGTATACAAAATTGAAAAAACTCAATTTCCAGTTTTAGTTATCGGACAGTATCTATATAGTGGGGTGATCATTTTCAAATGCTAGCTTTAGCTCTAAGATATGATTTTAAAAGAGTCTCAATTGGGCTTAAAAAGGTCTTATTTTATAGTATTTTTTATGGAGTTATTGCAATTCTTGCTTCAACAATGATGGCAACATTTCTTCATTTTTGGATAATGACAGACTATCCTCGACTTACTGGAAAACAGAGCTTACTCGGCTTCAATCCTGGAGTCTCGGTTGTGCCAATGCCAGACACGCTCAGCACCCTCATCCGTATAAAACGCAACAGAATGTCTTCCTATCGAAAGTATACCGACGCCGTGATAGCTTTCACTCAGTGGTACGAGGATCGACTTAAACCGAAACGTGGCGGTTTTACTGAGGAATGTTGGGTCAATGGTAAGCGTTTGAACCACAAAGAACAACGACTCTCCTGCTTAGTCTCCCTGGAAATCGGTGGCCAGTGCAACTTTTTTCGTGAATATGGCTTCGGCGATGGTTTGCCCTGTTTTATTCTCAAGTTGAATAGAATCTATGGCTGGATGCCGGATCCCATCAACGGGACAGATGGTGTGGGAATCAAGTGTGAAGGCGTCTCCAGCATAGACAAGGAGCACTTGGGTCCTCTCTGTTACTATGATGATGACATGCACTTTCAACCAAAACGATGCAAGAGTGACCAGGGAACATTCAAAAGCTACTACTATCCATATCTCAAACAGAATAACTATCAATCGCCGATCGTCTTTGTTGAAGTTAAGGAACCCAAATTATCGGTTATAATTAGAATCCAGTGTTACGCATTAGCAAAAAATATTTATGTCGATACAGAAAGAAACGAAGGATCATTTCGCTTTGAACTTTTGGTCGATTAATGTTTTAACGTTGCTGTTTTATCACATTATTCAATTTTACTTTACTAAGTAAGATATTTTTATTAAAAGTTCTATATAATGTTTGCGTTGAACATTTTTATTCTATTTTTTGTCATAAAGGAAAAAGCAATTGACATGAATAAGATTAGAAATGTAAAATATAAATATGTTAAAGATGTATATCTAATGATATAATAATATCTAAATATATATAATATATATATTATATAATATATATATAATATATATAATAATATCTAAAGATGTATATCTAAATACTATTTTTTTTCAATCAAAGAGAATTAATAAAAAAGAAAATGATTTTTACCTTTTATAGAGATTACAATAAAATATTAATATTTCTTTATTAAATAACATAGAAAGGTATCAGATTTAATAATAAATATGAAATTTATTAGAAACATCAGATTAATAAATTTCATGATAACATTTTGTTTATTGATGTATACTGTGATAGATTTTATTTTTAAATAATAATTTGTTTTTTTCTAATACATGAATAAAATAATGCATTCATGTATAAATTGTATATACAATATTGTACAAATATATAATATATATACAAATATAAATATATACAAATATATACAAAATTGTATATACAATACAATTGATTTATGATTAATTTAATTAATTTTATTTAGCATTATTTATAGTTTTAGTTATAATAGCATTTTATATAAAAAACAAATATTATATAAATAAGTATTATATTATATAAATATTAAACAAATATTTGTATATTAATAAAACCAATGTTTGCATTGAATGTGTTTAAAATCAATAGTTTTGTTAAATAATTCTCACTTTCAGAAGTATAATGATTTAGACATAAAAAATAGTGGATCGAACCGATGACGTGTATTATTATATATAGTATTATTCAAATTGATAACATAATCATTGATTATACGAGTGTATTATACTTGTATTACTTATGTAAAAATTATGCTCAATCATATTGTAAATTAGACAAGAAGTTCAACATTTTGTATCGTGAATATATTAAAATTAAACATTTTAACTTTATACAGCTTACATTAAATAAAAATAAATTGAAAGTAAAAATATGTTAAACGAAACAAAAATAATATTCTAAAAATATTCTGAGAAGAATGTTTTATCCTTTAAATCAAAACCGAAACTCCACCACCTTCAACTCAAAACCGAAACTCCACCACCTTCAACTCAAAACCGAAACTCCACCACCACTTCAAATCAAAACCAAAACTTCAAATCCTCTACCGCCCTTCAACCCTCGGCCGGGTCCTTATTTTTGTTTCTATTCACTGGCTTTAATGGCCTAATGGTCGTTTCTGTGTAAATTGACGGCGGTTCCCCAGTAGATTTTAAGAATTATGTAAGGAGATGAGATGGGTTTCCCAAAAATGTATAAGCAATCTTGTCTTTACGATAAAGATTACTGATTGCTAAGTCACGTGATTCTACCCCTCCTCACTAATCAGTCGCGCCCTATTCATCCATCATGGAAACCATGCCCGATTGTCAGTCTTATAAATCCAAAAAAACAGATAAATATTGGACATCATATCTTCATGCCTTCCAATTAATAAAGATAACTTCAATCAGAGCACATATCCAATATCAGTCCAATATAAGGAAAAAGAGTGGGGAACTATTATTACTATTAGGTGGTAGTAGTAGTCTACATATTAAGAAGAAAAGGGAAGAAAAGTAGTCAACATTTTTAAAGATAAATATAATGATGATATAATAATGTTTACAATATTAATATAATATAAGGTTATAATATAATGATATGTAATTATAATGATTAAAATAAATAACCCCTAACGATAGAGATTAACATTTCAGATACAAAAGTGTTCAATTTAACGGTGTGGTCCCGTATTAGTGAAAGGCAAAACAAAGAATGGTGATTGGTCGAGTGGCATTTCACATAATTTGCAATTGAAAGAACCCCGTTTCACAGAAACCACTTTTCAATACAATTGCAATGGTGTTTCATAGAACGGTAATTTAAGTAAAGTCTGCCAATAGAATTGCTACATACAGAATGACATTTGAAATAATGTACGGTATTTAGTAGAAGTGAAATTTCATGGAATTATAGCATTTGATAGAATTTCAATTAAAAAATAATTTAACTGTATTATAATGTAACATTTAAAAGTTTATCAGCAATTCAACATTAATTACATGTATACTGTATGCATTTTTATTGGCACGTTATAAGAAATTTATTTTTTAAATATTTGTCATTATTAGAATGAATATATACCTATCTTCATTGACTTATTCAGCTATACGAAATAATAAATGAATGATGTTATATATTTTTGAATTAACATAATGTATATATATATTTAAATTTATTACAACTAATTATTTTTAAATATAATAACTAATTGAAGATTTATTAAATTATTTATTTCATTAACTTACCCAAAATAACGTATATATATTCAAACCCACACGTATAATATTGTACGAATTGTGCAATAGTCAAATTTTAATAGTGGGACATGCATACTATATATATAATATAATACATATTTATAATTTATGCGACTAAACAATAATTTTTTCATTTGTCGATTTAATTAATTGCTTAATTAATTATTTATATAGGAATTTAAGGCATTCATATTAACATTAATTATTATATAAATTTATATATTGATATTAAAATATCAAATTGTGACAATAATACCATAATTATTTCAACAATAAACCAATTATAGACTAAAATATTATATGTTGGAAGCAATTTCCTGTAGATCAAAATAATATAAATTAATATTTTCAGAAGAACATTAAAATTTATTTGAAAATTTATTTAATACGATAAATCTCAAGGCAAAACAATATAGTTCTGTATATATGTAGCCTGTATAACACAACTTAATTATATTTATATATTTAGAGACATTTCGGTTTATTCCTATCAAACAATTATTTATATTACATTTATGTTTTTTAAATTTTATTACAGCTATATAGGACAGTAAAATTTTAATGTAAGTTGCAGTTTTTAATTCAGACTTTTAATTGTAAACTTTACGCTAAAACTAAATAACAAATATTTAAAATGAATTTCAACTTTTTATATATTTTTTTACACTTTAATTTAATGAGTAGGCAACATCGCAGAGAATAATAATATGTTTAATGTATACATAAGTTTAATTGGTAATTTCAAAAATGCAACAATAACCAACATAAATAAGTCTGAATAACATAGAAAATCTGTTAATATAATAATTTTATATTGAAATACACGTATTAATGTACACTAAGAAAAAGAAGAAAAAAAATATTTGCGTAACCATATATAGTGACGATAATGAGCTGATGCAGACTACGTTTGAAAGTCTACGCTCATTACATCAGATGTTTTTGTTTTTGTTGTTTTTAGCTGTTGAGTTTCGTCACACGACCTGTAAAGAATATTATTCGATGTGAACTTCGTGCTTTTTACGAAGTATATAATTTTGTGAATGTCTATTCAGTTGATAACGTATTTCGATTTCCTCTGAGGATGAGGTCTTTGAGATGAATTGGGAAAATGAAGGAGTGAAGACAATAAACACAGATATTTCCCTCATTGCTGCTGAGCGCCAATAAAACAAATAGTTTAATGGTTGATGTCAAGTATTCTTGAAGTTTGTCAGAGTTGCAAATATATATCTCGCCTTCAAATAATGTTAATAAATTTAGTGGAAATTGCAAAGCGTCTCTTATTCGTTTTTTAATTGATTTGTTTAAAACAGGCGCAGCATAATACTTATAGATCAAGGTTATGAGTACCACAAAAGGTGATACCTAATAAACCTATTTTGACCTTATTAATTGACTTTATTCATTGAAAGTTGATGTCTATACTTATACCATATCTCGTGTAACAGAAACAGCATAGCGTGTACTAACATTCAAAATATTTTATTTATAATTGATTTGTAGATTAATTCGAAATAAATAAATAAATTAACTAAATTAATTAAAATTAAATAATTTGACTTTAAATAAATAATATAAATAAAAGTAATGAAATTAAAAAAAACTAAATTATTTTTATTAAATAATACAATTAATTAATTTTAACTTATTTCATTAAAAACAATATTCAAATAAATAGATAGATCAATTGAATAAAAATAATTAACGAATTAAATATCGTACATAATTAAATTGGTTTAATTTTTTTAAATATATCGAATGAATGAAATTATTTAAATTAATTTATTGAATTACATTGCTTCGTAAATCATTCGACAATGTAAATATTGGATATGTATATATTGGCTCCAAAAACTTTAAATATATATATATATATATATATATTTCTATCTCTTTCTATTTAGATGTCTATAAATAAAGTTCTTTGATTGGTACTCTCATAAATTCTTTTTATAATCAAAAATTAAACTAGGCACATCGAATAATACATCAGACAATGATGTCCGATATCTTCAAAACTATTTATTATGTATCTAAAATGAATAATAAAAAACGCACGTTATGAATACAACGATTATGATAAATCGCGTAACCGGTAAAAGGTCTAACGGTTATCTAAAAATGCCAGATTTACAATTCCCAGAGGATCTAGCATAAACATACTATTGAGAAAAGAGAACAATATGAGCTGATGAGCAAATCTAATGAATCAACGAAACAATGTCATATTATTATTATTATTAAGAAGGAGAATGAGAAATAAAATATTATTCGCAATAAATATTGAAAATTGAACAATAGTGAGTAAATTGGAAATAAGATGTTAAATTATAATAATCAACAGCTAAAATCAAAATCAAAGTCATAGGAAATATTATGTTATCGAAGGGAACATTATTTTAAAATGAAGTATAAAATTGTGAAAATATAAATTAAGAGAGTGATAAATTGAATTAGTGAAAATTTGTTATAAAGCATATTGATTTTAAATAAGACAAAAACATATTCGGTCATTGAATTGATAATATGTAATATAATTAATAATATAGTATGTCCCATCTATCCTTTTGAAGCTATGTACAAAATTACAGATTATTCTAATGTAGAAGATCATTTTTTCATATTCTTATGTACAAAATTTACTTTATATCATACCATACGTTGAAATAATATATTTATGTTGTACTATTTCAATGCTATCAAATGCATTTGTAGAAAATATATCGTTTTAATAAGCAAATGGCTACACAACATAGCAGTATAGAAAGACAGTATTCTAGGAGATTAGCAACAGTTGCTATGCTTTCCTAGCAACGGTGAGTTAGATGTTTGACATGGCAATGGGGCATTTTTCAAAAGTCAAGGTCATTTGACATATTTTGGTGCAATTTGTAAAAAGTAAGCCCATTCGAGATCGCTAGCAACGATTGTTAGTTTTCTATAGCAACGGTAAACTAGTTTTTCTGTGGTAACGAGGTTTTTTCCAATATCAAGGTCATTTTGTGCATATTTTGACCTAGTGTTCGTTAGTCATCTAACTGTATTTAATATTTTTGTTTTAATAATCATATTTTTTCTATGGTAACACGTACTTTTTAAATGTCAAAGTCATGTAACTTGATTTTGGCGTATTTATCAAATGTTATGCTTAATTTGAGCTAGTTTTCATTAGTAATTATAATTTTATGTTGTTTGTAACAGAGGATAATCTAGTTTATTTGACCTTGCTCTAATTTGTACGGTTGTAGAGGACGAGAAATGTTATTGTTTATTTTTGTTTTAATTCTATCTCTCACACTTTTATCACATAATTATGCTTTATCCCGAATCAAGCACGTACTATTTTGCATTCCTAAGAATTCACTGTTAACTTCGATTTATTGCTTAAAATTGTGTTTACATACCATTTTTGAAAGGACAAATTTATACTTCGGCTTGAATAGTGATTCTAACTTAGCTTGTCACGCTAGCACAAGGCCGACACCGCAGTGACGATTGGGTGGGTGGGGGGAGGGGGTGTCGTGAGCAATAGATTAACATTTTCCCGACAGATACTAAATACTGCCGTTTGCATAATGCATGCTTGCAGTTATTATTTACCCCGGTATGTTTTTAATGTCTAAACCGGTATGTAATACATCAATGCATCTGGATATAGCAAAATTAATAACGAAAATAAAGTTTGTTTTTGTTATGTATATAAGCAGACCTTAACTAATTTAATAATTTTTTGACAAATTTTCTAACTTAATAATATACAATATATAATAATATATTTTAGTGAAAATAAATGCTTTGATTATTGTATCTATACTTTTTTTGTCACATCCAATCCATCAACTTTTTTTGACATTTGAAAAACTATACGTTTACCGCAAAAATTATATATCCTAAATTGATTTAATTAGTAATAATTGTAGTAATAATTAAAAAAAAAAGTATAATTATATTTCTTAATATATTTTACAATTATTACGTTTTATCTATGAATTCATCAAATAATTGTTCAACTTTTCTACTAAAAAAAAACTAATTGCTGAGTACATAATGTATTTTTTTATTAAGTTTAAAAAATATATTTTTTAGATGATGATGACATAATGAAATTTCAATCGTTGATACTAGTTTAACAAAATTATAACAAATTCAATCCAAATAAAATTAAACAAGAATATCAATTTGATAAAACACTTGAAAAAACGGTAAAAATAGTTTTTCTACAAATATTATAAGATTAATTGATGACTTCTGAAATACACAATAATGTAACTGATTTTTCTATAAATTTCTATAAGTGTTCATAATTAATATACTGCCTGTATTTTGTGAAAATCTCATTTCAATTAAACGATTTATTTTTGCGCTTAAATACTTGCGCAAGAATGTGGATGTATGTATTACGCCACCATACACATTCTACTGTCAATATATAAATAAGTTACTTTTACTTGAATCGCGTAATAAATGATAGGCCTCTTAAAAATAATCCAATTTTCAATAATACATTTGACTGCTTTCCAAATATTGTCTTGTTTATTTCCTATACAAAACTAGATCTCTTACAAATAGTTGCACAAAAATATGGGAAACGAATTCTTCATGCTTCGTACTCAATTTGCTGTTTCTATATTACATCTTTATATGAGCAACTTAGAGATATTAAAAAGTGGCGGAAACTTGATAACTAATTATAGATGAATGATTTTAGTTTCTTTTCTTCTGCATATATCATCCTTGTATTTTTCAAATTGTCCACTCACAATAATTATAAATATATCATTTGTTATCACGTATAACACAGTGTTTTTAATGTAAGGACATATCTGTAAAAAGTTCTAATTGTACGTAATTGTTTCAACATAGATACATCCATCCATTGTAAGTAAAAATCAGTATAGCCTATTCAATCACATTCTATAATAAATTATATTATAAAAATTCATGTATGGATGAAGCGTGTAGAAAATATATATTAAGGGGGAAACAACAAAAAGGAAAACGGAAGAGTGGGAGAATAAAAGTGGAAGGGGGCAAAAAAATAGAAAGTAGGAAAATTGAAATAAAAATAGGGAGGGGGGGCGGAGAGAAAAAGAGGGCAGGGGCTAAAATTTGGTCTCCCCTAAAATTAGAGAAGCTGTTCAGGTTGTGTCAACGTACTAAAAAAGATATAGTGTAGGGTGATATTGTAAAATCATTTTAAACATTGATATGCAACCCTTATCGCAGATTCAACTGGCTGTTGAATTAGCAGGTGAATTTACAAATAATTTTTTCGGTTAAATTCTCGGTTAAATTGGCGGTTGAATTTGCGGTTAAATTTTCGGTTGAATTGGCTATTGAATTTACAGTTGAATCTGCGTTTCAATCAGTGGTTGAATCTGTGGTAAAGATTGCATACATTATATTATATATTCTAATAATATTTCAAATTTTTATAACAGAAAGCATCGTCATACGGAGGTTTTAGAACATAAAGTATCGTCATACGAAGGTTTTAGAACAGAAAGCATCGTCATACGGAGGTTTTGGAACAGAAAGCATCGTCATACGGAGGTTTTGGAACAGAAAGCATCG
>JAUZND010091117.1:0-15159 GCA_034780555.1 Coelogynopora nodosa
CAACAGTCACCTCAGGCAGGTTGATGTTGGATTTAGGATCGATGATGTGGTATGAACTCATGATGATAATATTTAGTCTTTATAAAAAAAATTCCCCGGCTGGGTCTTGGTGATTGTGTTCGCTGCTTCGTGTAGTAAAATAAAGAGACGACTGAGAGAGGTTCAGGTTTTTAGATGTTGTCTTGTCCAAAGCAGCGAGTAGAATGAGCTCCGAAGAGCTGCGGAGCGCCTTTTATACCACCAACTTCCAATCAGAAACAAGCGGAAATTTGAGCAAAATACTCAATTGTCATTGGTTTACAGCAGCTCCGAGGGGGTGACGAAACCTCCGAGGGGTTGATGAAACAACCGACAAGTCTACTCCTATTGGATAGATGCAAATACGCACCCTTGCCTTATAAAATGTAAACTCGTTAGGGAATTCCCAAACCGACTGGGGGACCCCAAATTCGGAATCCCCGCCCACGATTTAGTCGGAAACGACCTTGACCTTGTTCGAATCGGCCAATAAGAACACGAGTTGGAAAAAAATATTTAAAAATAATGGGAGGGGGGGTGACTCATTTCTATTTTTAGATTTAGTTTCGGTTTCAGGGGGGGGGGTGAACTAGACCGCGCACTCTCATACTACTTTCCGATTTTTTTCCAAACTGACATATTTCAAGTAGCGTTAGTATGCAGGGAAAAAGAAATGAATTAATAAGGACGTATCTATTAAGAAAATAAGAAGGGAATATAATATAGCTATGTAACTTATATGCATGAAAGAGCACTTTGTATAGAGCAATAAAGTGTAAAAATATAAAGTATATACGTCAGTAGGGTGAAAAGTCAGTATGGTAAAAATGACGTCGAGATGTAGACTAGTTATTTTTTTCGCAAAATATCTAATATTTTGGTCATATCAGATAAACTAAGAGGATGGTTATTTAGAATATACCCACTTTACTAGTCATTAAATTGAAATTATTGATAGCATTCTCCAGGTCTTATGTGACATATCTGACAGAATATTAATGTTACTTTGTAAAATTGAAATATTATTCAATAATTTAAATATATTGTAATATTTTGCAATACATTAAAATGTATAAATAAAACATAAATTATAGTCCATTACAGGTAAAAAATAGTATTTCCTATAGAAAATAATGAACTTACAAGTGCATCAAAATTAAGTTTCGTAGTTCTTTCAGAACATTGTAAGTTTAAGGGCGGTGGCATGTCCATGCGGGACGGCCTGAAATATATTCATCAATAAAGAATTAATACATTTAAATAATAATTTTTGAATATGCAATTTATTTTTTAATAGTGTAAATTTGACATTTTAATATAAATACAGATGTTTTTATAAATTTACTTCGTGATTCAATGTACTATCAGTTAGTTCAGTTTCTTAGGATTATGTTTATATAAATATTTTTTGAATGTATTATATATATATATGTCTATGGTGCCCGTGTATAATATGACATAAGTTAATTCAATTGTTTGTCATATTTTGATTTACATTGGTGAACAGATATCTCCTAATAATTGCTTTTAATTACCTTACTATCGAAAAGTCATAGATCCGCATTGGCTATTATAGGTACCAGAGTTCTTAGATTCTACAGAATTGTTAAATAATTATATTAATATATTTTTTAACTTTTTTTCATTTGATATTTTCAAATTAATTATGATATAATAGTGTTGTCAATACAAAACAAATATGGACGCACTTGATGTTACCATATCCGTCTTAATGTTCAAAGACAACATTATATAGGCTCATGTAAATACTAATATATAGGCTTCCAGGTAGCAGCTTAATGAAAATCGAAGCACTAACTACAATAGAATAATAAAATAAGGCAATGTTTCGCTCGCATTTTTTCTATTTTATTTCATCTAATAAAAAAATAATAATAATAAATAATAATAATATATATAATAATATTATATAATAATATAATAATATATATATAATAATATATAATAATAAATAATAATAAAGTAATAATATTATGTCTACTACTTAAAACTAATGTAAGTAATAAAATAAACGTTATTATTAAATTGAGTATTACATTTAAAAAAACAGTTATTTAGTAAAACTAAAGTATATGAATAAGCGCAACTAACGTCCATTAAGTTTAAATTATAACAATAGGAATAATACTTTTAATATATCTCAAACTGTAACCTTTCTATAAAAAAATACAACAATCTCAATCAATCCTTAAAATAGAAAACGCAATGTAAATATTTTTAAATACATTCATTTACTTATTATTGAAATTTAGTAATAATATAGTTTTTTTAAATAATTATAATATGTAGTTGTGCAGTTATATAATAATTTATCTACTGTATTTAATATGTTGCTTCTTTTTATGTTGTACGACCAATATTTCAATAAACATATAAAACTGATATATTTGTCAAAACACAAAGAAGCAACGTTTATGAAAAAAATTATGTAATGGAGTATGTTTGATATTTGAATATCAATATTAAAATCACGACGGGAGTCCCCCAAATCCCACTAGTAATTTTTTTTTCAGTCGACAATACGTTTAGTTAAACAAACGCCCAATAAAAAAATTACCTTATACTTTATTTGACTTCAATGATTAATTTGTAAGGTTTACAAGTCATATATACTAGTCTTAATAAGTGTGTGTGCACCAAACGCCCCTCCATTTTTTTCAATATCAAAGCCAGAGGGAGGGTATAGTAAAAAAGGGTAAGAAACAAAGAGAAAAGAAAGAAAATGGTAGGTAAGAGGAGTGGAGGGGCTTCAAATAGAAATACCCCCCTGAACAAAAATGCTGGGCAGGTTTAGTGCTCACTGTGCTAAAGGATTTTAAAATTCGGAAAATTTCTTTCAAAATCCTTATTTCGAACAATGCACATAAAGTTTATATACTATACAGCTATATAATTAATATTTTCTTCCTTTGATATATGTATTTAGTAGTACAATATTTCAATAATTAAATTGCTTCTACATAATAATATTTTAATTAATTTACAAATATATCATAGCTGGCAATCAATGACCTTTACCTACCATAAAAGTTTTATTATATTTAATTGTGTCGCTTTATTTTTCTAAAAACTTTCAAAAAGAATTAAATTATTAGGAATCATTCAGAATTATCCAAAATAAAAATGCTATAAGTAGTGTATGCAGGGCCAATATAATCAATCCTTTCAGCGCTTGTGATTCTACATTACATTTTTTAATGAGTATATTTAGAAATTTTCTAATATTATGAAAAATGGCACCATAAATAATCCATTTTAATGTCGTATTTTCTTATAATAATAATTTTAGATCATAAAAAATTTCCGCACAGTGCCAATTTTATGGTCTATGATAAATGCATATAAATACGCAATCAAAGATTTTTTTAAATTAATTTTCCAGATTTTTGGTCCCCAGCCTAATCATCGATAACATACCTGATAATTATACCTACTAGTTCATGCTTTAATAATTGTATATACTGTAATTAATAGTTTTATTTATATGCAGAAAAAATTCATAGTATAATTAATAAGTAATTACAGAGGTTGAAATAAAATTAAATGGAAAGGAATTTAGCCTGAAAATAATGGCTTGTTCTGAAAATTAGCAAAATAAAATGTAGGACCACAGTTATAGCAATAAACAATAAATTTAAAAAAATTAGATAATAATAATTATAAAAACTTTTTGTAATTTTTATTAAACTATATTAAATTATGCCAGTCGGTATGTTTGACTCATATTTAAAAATTATTTCTATTGTATTTCCAGCGTTACAGTATATTGTGTATATTCACTATAAATATATACGGAAGTGATAAGTAATTAAGCACATCGTATTCATGTGTACGTACAATTTATTAAACAGTTGTAAATCAATTATTGCATGCACTATAATACCCTCATACGTCAAACGTCAAACGATGATTTGTATCCAACTAATATCTATTCAATCCATCCATATACCACTCTTTAGAAGTCAAAACTGTACCCTCCCTCTTTAATAAATTGTGGTAGCGTACACAGTAGCATTTAACTGTGTAGCTTATTACTTATAACTCTTCAATTGTGAGTCATAAATCATACAAATTTGGCAATCTATCGTATAGTGATATATTGTATAGTAAGTAAAGTGTTGTAGAAATAGTCAGGAGGGGAGAGGGTTAAAGTTTTTCTTTTTTGATTGACACAAGTATACAGCCAGCGCACAGAAGATAATTGCATCTAAGCCTGCCACTGACAATTTTACTGCTTTTTGATTGGTCGACGAGGCCATAAATCAAGTCTGTCATGTATCAATTCAGTGAAGGCTTCCCTCAGCGTCAGTTAACGGCATTTCCTTACTCTTAACTGCCTTTTATATTAACGGAAGACAACAACATATAGTAATAAATCGTGGTACTACGCTATAAGGCAAATAACAATATACAGAATGCTCTGAGAACTTCCTCGGATATTTGTTTTCTATATTGCATTTCGTCCATGATCAAGAAAATTTATTTTCCACAATCAAATTGGAAACGGTTCAATACATATATGTATAAATAAGATAACATTGATTTCATAACAATTGACAGTTTTTAATTGGTAATTTATTTGATTCGCTTATTATAAGTTGGTGCTATTTCTACTTCAAGAAAAGCTTGATTTTCAAAATAAATTACTGGCTTTGGTAAGTTGTCTTAATTTTATTAATTGGCTTTAAGTAAATTTAATATATATATATCATTTTCGCTTATATTTTGCAACATATTGTAACTATGATTATACATATATGAATTATTTTTTACTTTTTTAAATTGATTTATTGTTAAGTGTTTAGTTCGTTTTATAATCTATAACATAGATTGATATAATTATTTAATAATAGCATCTGCGTACACTATTGTTGTTATTTTTTTCTATAATTTGAAAAGAAGTGTGTCACACAAATTAAATAACCTCTTAAGCAATATGCCGATAAGGTTAAAAATTTCTCTTAATTTGACACGCACATATCACACGTATAGAGTAAAATAAATTTGTTCATTGTTTACTTACTTTAATAATATTGATTTGCCTGACTTTGCAAGGTTTCCAAAGTTAGCTGAGAATGATGAACCTAATATCACACCGCTTCACTATTATTGTTAAATACATTTAATGAAAGTCCTTGAAAGTTCACTACTCTTTACGGGGACAACCCGGTGTAATTACCTCAGAAAATCCACCCTTTGAACCTATAATATATATATAGAAATAAGATCGACTCAATAATATGTACCGCAAAGGAATCTTTTACCTTTTAAATATTTTCAAAACACCATTTTGATAGCTAGTCCTTTCTGATGTCTAGAGCAATCAATGAAGTTATTAATTACTAAACATTTTCTGATTAAATTACCCTACTTTTAAATATATCTAAACTCAATGTTGCATAACCCGTTTTGAAACAACATTATTTTTTAGTATGAACATTTTAAGGTATATACTATAATACCATCCGAGTATTTCAACTCTAAAAACTTTATTCAATAAAGATTTCCAAAATATTTATATACGTACGATGTGTTCATATGTCTTTAATATATGATTATAATAAGTTTATGTACTGTCCTAAATTAATCGTTAACTTTTTAAACAAATTATAAATAAATAATTTATACGAACTTACAATTTACTAAAAACTATATTATAAGTTGTATAATTTGATTATATAACGTGCGCCTAATATCTCAAATAATGAAACAAAAAAATATTTTTCAATGTATATACAAATGGCATTTTTTGTTATAGTTTTGCTTTTTATGTAATTTTCTACTCATTATTGGGATAGTTGGAGAAGTTTTCTTCCCTTTGCTTATCGGCCTCTGGCAACTTTAATATCACTGTATTACTACATCATATAGAACACAATATATTTTCTTGCTTTATATGGATAGAAACATGTTTTTTTAAAAGTATGGTTTCGACCATATATAACTTTTTCAATAATAGAAATATTTCTGAATTTAAGAAGCAAGTAGATTATTAATTTAGGTTAATATGCTTTTTTAATACGCATGAAAAAATGAATTTGTCCTAAAAAGTATAGAGTCAAGAAAAAGTATGAAAAATCACAAAAGTCAGGAGGGTTGCGGAATTTTTTCAAAATTATGCTATGCTAATTTTTTTGTTATTAACTGTGTAAGCGCAATTGCTTTATTGTCATTTTATAATTAACACTGCTCTCTCTCTCTCTCTCTCTTGCAATGCCTATAAGATTCAAATATACAACTAAATAAGTATTGATTTGTAAACATTCATCTGTCCGCGTTTGTTTTCCTTTTAAAAATAAAGGTACCCTTTATATTGTGTAGTATGAAACTGCCATCAAAAAAGTAATCATAAAAATATAATCACATATTCTTCTAAAATAAAAGACACGTAAAAAATTCAATAAAAACAGACAGAGAACACTTCCAAAATTTTCTTATTATCCTTGTCAATAGAGGTCAAATAAGGTTTGCGTTCATTTTGTATAGGTGAACATTTGGGTCAAAATATGCTATAAGATAGTTATATTAGATAGTGTTAATTTTATTATATGGCCTGATGAGCGTGACAAAGTGAATTTTATTCTGGATCGGACGACATATTTTTTTATTACTTGTGCATATAGTATTGCTCTTATAAGGCCATCTGCATGTAGCTATACTATTTATAAAACTATATTTCGTTCTCTTCTGTTCTCATAAGTTGTCCCATAGAATCACTTCATGGCATGGCAGGACTTCAAAATGATTGACATGCCAGGTCTAAATCGATATCAAGTCCTCTGGCTGCTTCAGTGCTCTATATAGACATAATATATTATACAACTCAAGTTTGTTAGGAGAGTTGAAGAAGCTTCCCATAGCTATAATACATTTACAAGCTTTATTTGGAGAGGGGGACCGCTGGGCGCCACACCTTATCTCACACAAACCCTCCATCGTGTCTCGATAGGTTCATGAATTTTAACTCATTTAGTATGGGAGACTCTACTTGAGGGAGGAGAAAATATGAGCGACACTCTATAGTTAACTGCTTGTTTTGTTTTGTTCGTTAAGTTATTATGTAAATTATAATGGAATAAAAATTAGTTGCGGTAACTCTATAGCAACTACAATTGTTTTTTTCATAAAATATTCTTTTGAGAAAATTAGATAACAAATAAAGACTTATGCAATTGTAGATGTGTACCAAGAATGCTTAGTTCAGTTATATACTTATTAGGATTAAAGCCTTTCTTAACCTATGAACAGCCAAATAAATCATTTTTTATAAACTTTTTTTTCGGTTAATATTGTTCCAAAAATCGTCAATTTTGTTTGCCATAAATTAATCTCTGGAACAGGTAACCGAGCTTTCAATTTTTAATCTTGATTGCTCTGTGCAACCAATTCAATTTGTCTTTCTGAAAACTATGAGAAAGAGAATTGAACAACTGATAAAAAATTAATGTTGGATTACGACCTTCTATTGAGAAAAGTCATTTCGAATTCTTAGCTTGTTGAAATGGTAGCCTCCATTTTTTATAGATCTCTTGGGACTCATCTAGTTGCCCGCTACTTTCGAGAGAAAGATAGAGTTTCGGAGACAAATCTTACAAATAGTTCGAAAAGTCAGCTACAGAATAGTAAAATAAATATATTCATATATCTATGTATATTTGTATATAATATGTTTTTATTTCTGTTAGACAAAATAGTACCAGCTGGCGATGTCTCGTGTCTCGTTTCCACTTAAATAATTAACAATTTAAATCTTTTGCGACATTTTTTTATATAGCTTACAACGTACAAATTAATGTAAAATTTCATGTCCAAATTGAAATAACATATTTTTTTAAATGACAATGTTGCATTAATCTTCACATATAAAAGTGAGTAAAGCTTTGCCTTATTCATGGATATAAAAAATATCTTGAAAAAGAACCAAACATTTTAATATTTATATATTAATAATAAAATTGTTTTGATTTTATATTAGATTAGTCTTTTGATGAATAAAACATAATTACACTGTTCAAAGTTGTATACAATATATTACATGGTCAAACTTAATGTAATGTTGTAATCAATATATCACCATTTAATCAAAATTGATCAATGTTTTATTTCAGGATTCCATCAACATGAAAACATTATTTAATCGGTCACATCTGGGCCTCTGGACGTGGCTACTGTTAATATGGATCAATATAAGCTCTTTTAGCTGTCAAGGTATGTGAATTTTAAAACGACGTGTTTTTTTAGTACGGCGAGCATATTTTAATTTTCTATTGGAAATTTAAATTGTAAACCATTTTAACTAGCTCATTTTTTTTTCTCTGTGCTCTTGAAATATGTTTTTATTAAAATGATGTTATTTGTATTTTTATATATTTGCAGCTTATATAATCATTTCATTGTACATAAAATAATTTTCAGTATTGGCACATTTAACAATCAATTGAATGATATTCTGAACATAATATATTATAATTTTAAAATCGATAATTCTGCATAAATTGTGGGTTACGTCTTCTCCTTGTCAGTTATCAATCACTACTATATAGTATTTATAATTGATCTAGTCGTCTTTATAATGACACATGATTTAGTATGTATTCACTAGCTTAGCCAGGATATATCTGCGTCTATAATTGCAACCTATTTATTTATGTTTTGATCAACTGTAGCTATCGTTTTGCCTGTCAATACCAGGTGATTAGTTTGCCCTTATTATCCGCGTTCAAAGTCAGATGTTGGTAATGGGAAATGATGTACGTTGTAGTAAAGGTTTTAGAATGGGTCCTATTTTAGCATCATTCTCATAAACTATCTAAATGATTACCTATATATGAAACTGAAGCTCGCGACAGACTGTTGTGACTTGTCATAAATGGTGATCCAACATCCCTAATAGAGGTTGCTATCTATAACATGGCATGAGTTTGAAGGAAAACTTGACAGCTACGAGGAAATTATAGGATATTTTGAAACCAGTAGGGTTTTTCAGTTACCTTTCCTCATTTGACTGTTCTAAACATGGTTATATTAAAGTGTGTCTTCCTTTTTCACGGTTAGAGGAAAATTTCTTGCCTGTTCTTTATCTATCAACACATAAACGCATCTTCGATGAAATAGGGTGGAGGCTCAAAACTTGTAAAATGCAATAGAAAAATACACGAAAATACGACGTGCGCACCACACATTGAAGAAATTCACGTAATACAATAAGTAAATTTTGTAATTTTTTTTCTTATAGGGACATAAAAGATGTGTCCCATGTACCCTTTATGAACGTTACATATTTAATACACTCTTTTACTATATATAATAGCTAATGGTGGATTACCCTGATGTCCCTTCAGATATAGTTATAGAGAGGGTAAAATAGTTATTAGTGCACTCGATCTTTTGAACAGGGTAAATACTTGAAATATGTGACATGGAGTTGACACATAACATTTTATATACTATTCATTTGCCTGATTGATAGGAGTACTGGTCACGTTGTTTCCATGTAAAACTCATTAGAGCCTTTTTTATTACCCTTTATAATATGGGCTTATATGTTTGTTATTGGTTTTCAAACCTTTATTTGTTTTTGCTTTGATTGAGAATATTGCTTCAATAGTGACAACTTCAATTCAAATAAAATTATAAATATATACAACATTATATTCAGTTTTGCTTGAACTATAACCAATATATTTATAATTTATTGTAATTGATTATTTATTTATTTATTTATTTATTTATTTATTTATTGTTTTATATGATCTGTTGATGATAGATTCAGTATAAATTGTTATTTAAATTTTGATTCATTTAATTTTCTTATTATCTTTATTTTAAAGATGTAATGTTGTAACATAAACAGGTTGTCCACCTTATAATTGGAAAACTTTTTAAATTAGTTTATTGAAGAATTGTTAGAATTTATAACCAAAATAAAAGTTATTGTACTAAATGTTCAATTTTATATTCGGAATGGTTGAATCAAACTAATTTTTAAATATTGTAATAGTTTGTTCAAGTACATTATTCATATAAGATCCGTACCTACAACAGGATGTTTACATCGTATATATTTTTTTAAATATTTCCAGCTAATTATGTAACTTAGAATAGCAACTTTATATTGGCCTAATATTCTTTAATTACTCCAAAAACTGTAATTTACTATTGTTTCGATTTATAGGTAAAACATAACGATTGCTATAGCTAGCTATAACATAAAGACATAACGAGAAATAAATATAATGTTATTGTATGAACACGTCATATTAAACAATTTGTATTTTTCATTTTATAATCTATAAAAATTAATTATATCTTATAATAGTATACTAAATGTTATAGTGAGTTACTGTCGATCTATATTAGTACATTTCCACACACTGCATTACATTTATCGACCGATGGCATTTTTGACTGTTTTATACTTCGTTTATTTCTATTAAAATCAAGTTTCTTATTAAATGTGTATAGCTCCTTTATTTATATATACCCAATTTCTGAAAATATTATGTAAATTGATGACATGTATTATCGCCATTTTGATTTCATTTGGTGCATCGAATAATTATATATTGATCATGGCACAGTCTTGGAGTACCATCTGTTTATTGTCGCCAAGAGAAATGTGTGAAAATTCTCACTATATAATATCAGCAATATACAAGTCTAGGTCCTCTAACACATAATTACACCGACCGCGTATAGTAAACATTCAAGTATTATCGGAGCTACTAATCGAGTTGCACACGTTTTGAAAAAACACTGCGTCTGGTCTCTTGTGGAACCGTGCAACAAAACATGGCATCATGACTTCGCAGTTACTTTTTGCAATGGAGTACATATACTGTACTGTACTAGTAGCCCTAGTTCTTTAAGTTCTTCTAGTTCTTAATACATTCAAATGCAATCGAGATACATGCGTATATATAGCTTTGCAGGTATTTTTAACGTAAACTCTAACTTAGTTTTGTATAGAAATATATATGCAGGAAATGGCGTTGTCGTCAGGTATAGTTGTATAGCACCTTAGGCAAACATGTGGGATGCAATGTAAGTTAGTTTTCACGAAAATATATAGAACCGTTTTGACCCGAGGACAGGTGTTCACTGTAAACCACCAGTCAAGGTAAAGTATTCTACAATTTTTCTTACAAAATATAACTTAGAAAGAAATATATAATAAACAACTTTGATCCTTTGAACATCATAACTGCCTAGTTGTGTAGTGTGCATTTCTATTAGGAAAAATACAGTTATGGTTATTCTTTTTAACAAATATTTTTTAATATTATATACGTATTTAATTATGTATTCAAGATTCTTTGAATTTATCTTTTGATGAAAAATTTTACTATTTTGTCTTTTTTCCTCTAATAGTATATCATACATTAACATACATTTTACATTATTTCTAAAAATTGATACATATATATATATATGTATGTGTGTTTAAATCTCTACCACAATTCAAAACATAGTTTCTAAAAAATGTTCAATTATTTTTGCTAATCGATTTTTATTAAATCAATAAAAATTATCAGATAATCGATCTTAAGAAAAATTAAAAATATAAATGTTTAGTTACTTTTTAGCTTACATCATATTTTAAATTTGTAATTATTATCAACTAAACTAGTTTTATTGTTAATAAAAATAGCCGGTTCACTTCATTAGATTTATTAACTCGGACTTTTTTATTTAAAAAAATACTTATCAGTATTTACAGATCATTACACCATCATTACACCAAGTTTTTAATTTATAATAATATTATTATTTCCGAAAGAATTCTTTTCAATCGTGAATTAAACTACTATGTTTATATTACTTGTCTATATACTATTTTATAATTTTTTACATGAATAACTTATTGACAATATAACTTTTTGAATTCGCCATTCTAAAAATAAGTGTAATAGTTTAGTTACCAATATTGTCATATATATGATATTATATATTCTATAAATGGAATAAAGATTCATTTTGATTTACGATTTTATTAAAAATCGATTTAAAAATGTTCAAATTATATAATCATAAAATTAAATATACCTATATTTCTCTCGTATTACCAAAGAAGGTGGAGCACTTTGTTTATAGTTCGATTATAATGTCATTTACAGAATCTACCGGTATACTGTTGGTACCTATATATTAACTTGGCCGACAATGAATACACAAAGTTATTAAGTCACTCATGATGTGTAGTCATTGTCGTGGGTCAGCATTATATAAATTTCTACCCATTATATAAAGGTACCTATGCATACATTACTAGTCCTATATGCTTAATGCACCAACACACATCTTTCATCGCTTTATTTAGCAAATAGTAAAAAATACAAGTTGACCTAAATTTCTAATATGTATGCATGTAACGTTGTTTCTTATGCTGTATAGTCGCCCTGTCATCATCATCTTCATTATCATAATGACGAAGTTTGGCAGACAGTTGATCAACACTTCAATCACTAACTTGTTCCTTCGCCTCACTACAAAATACACAATCAATTAATTAACCGTCTATTGTATGCTGTCCATCAATGGTTGAATTTGCATTGTTTATGACTACACTTTGTATATTATACAATACACATTACATATATATAGATAATAATTTATTTTTTATATATTTATAAATAAATACATTGTCGTAGAGTATAGTGCATATAACGAAAATATGGTTTAATTTTTTTAATCTAGCTTTCCTATGATCCTAATTAATTCGTATGAAAATATTCTTTATGGTATTTTTAAAATCTTATTAAATATAACTTGCGTTATTTAAAAAATATTTTTTATAAAATCCCATGTTCAGATTATGTAGTATTATATGATATTATACGTATCGAACATTAAATTTTTGTATCGAAAAATGCTATCCCGGTAATCCTTTGGGTTTACTTCAAAAATGATATTCACAAGAAAGGCATTCTTTTCTTGAATTATGTTTAAAAAAGTTAATGTATTATTCTAAATGTGTTATGGATGCTACTATCGCTATTCAAGTTAGTTATATTAGTAGTAGTTCGTACATATTTATATACATTAAATTAATACTTTTATAGGAATGAATATTTCTCTAAATCAAGCTATAAGAAAGTACTAGATGACTTAATTCGTAGATATTAACAAAATTATCTCAGAGGATAATTTATTTTACATAATATTTTCTTAAAGCAGTCACCCCAAGCTTCACAATGGCGAATGTTCTATTTGTCAATCCAAACGTGTTTTATTTACAAAATAGTTTATTTTAAAGTTTTGAATAACTACTATATTAGACTATAATTTTAAAAATATCTTAAACATTACATATTCTTAGTGTGACCGATGATTCCATAATGCTTATATTTGCCTCAAAGGTGTTCCTAAGTCATCCACAAAAGTATGCAGTTACTATTTCGTTGATGTTTAGGGTTTCTATACCATTTTCAAAATTTATATTGATTAATGAAATACACACTCTTGCATATTTGAAAAATTCTAGAGCAGTAAAAATTTAAAAAATATAATTTATTTATTAATATATACAACTTTACTATAATATAAACATGATGAATTGAATGTAAATATTCCAATTTTGTGATATTGTGAGTCTGTAAATTTGTAGAAATATATATTTAATCGAGGGATGTATAAATTAAATGTTTAACGTGATTGAAGTTCAAATGATAATTAAATTAGGAGTCGAAGACAAGATTTTTTAATAAATAATTTGATATTACGCATTTTGATAAAATTTTGTCCATATTATTTAGTTTAATTTTAAATGTTAAAATTTCCTACTGTGCACATTCTTGACTACACTCAAACATTTATTTTCTAAAACTAGTTTTTAATGTTTTATAATATACAACCTTCCTAAACATTATGAAAAAATTTTTTTTCAATATTTTTGAAATTGTATAGGCCCTACTTGTTTTAGTATTTTACTATGAAAAAACAGTTGTTTTCATATTATTATTGTATCAAAAAATATTTTCTCGTACGTTTTCATTGGTATATGGCTATTAGACAATATCCTTGTATTTTGGGTGCTGAACCCATTTCTGCAGGAAATGATACCTTTCTCAAAGAAATCAAGAGAGAATGTGGTTTTGTCTTCCACAATGGAAGCTTGTTTATGAGATTTAGAATTTTGCGGAAATCAAATTGAACTATAAGGAACAAAACTGCGTAGGAATTTTTACTAGAATCGGAAATGAAATCTGAGTTGAGCTCCCTCCTTTTTTTCTCAGTATTTACTACATCTGTTTGGCATGACGAACAAATGTTTAACATTTTCCTTTCTGATATCAAAATATAAAACTTTTAACGGTTTACTAAACATATAGATTTATTGTAATAAAAAATACGCGTATATAAAAATTGCTTAAAAATTAATCATAATATGGAAATATAATTAATGTTGACAGCTTTTTAGAAAAATCCATTATATCATGTTTGTAAGCTGCTTAGCTTATTGAGTTGTTTCTTTCAAATAATTTAACTGTAATTGTAATAAACATTAACCCAATCCATTGAAAACTATGGTTTTAATGTTGAATGAAACCATGTCCCAAATATGCATTTTAAACATAACTATTGTACGTATAAAAACTACATATAATTATACACTACGAGCTGTTTGTTAACTTTTTATTTCGTATATATATTTTGTCTTTTAACATGGCATAGATTTTGTATACTTTCTGTCAATAAATATGTTTATTAAAAATAAGCACATTTTTATACCATATCTAAAATAGTGTATGCACAGGCCTACTATGTATGTATTAATATATGTATTGTCTCTATATAATAAACCTTAATATGACAGCTGCTGAACATACCGTCATATTTGATATAATGTTGTGGGAGGAGTCTAGAAAAATTAATAGCTATTGCCTGACAAAAGCAAACTATAGGGCATAGTGGTGCTTTAATATTTCGAGGAGGAGTCCTCCCCAATACACTCTTGCACTCTATACGCATGACTCTAGTGTTAGTGATAATGGCATCTATGAATTATTAACTATACCAGTTCTTCACTAACGTTTCCCTCTTTCTTCTCTCTTCTCTCTCTCCTCTCTCTATCTCTCTCTCTCTCTCTCTCTCTCTCTCTCTCTCTCTCTCTCTATATCT
>JAUZND010091128.1:0-15157 GCA_034780555.1 Coelogynopora nodosa
GGGGGGGTAAATACCTTCCCTCCACGTAGCAAACCCTACAAAATATGTCCACATACAAAGCGTTAATAGATAAATAACCTAAGTTTGGAATAATACTAATGCATATTTGCATTAGTACACATATGTTAATTGTACAAATAACAGTAATTAATTGACCCCATACGTACAAATCTAGTATACAGTACGCACTCATTTAAATATCATCCATATTAACGTATATCTAAATCTACATTTAGGAAATTTCACGGTTGTCAATGTAAAAGTGGCTAAAAATAATATATTGCTCACTAATTAGTTAGGTCTGACAGGCTGAACAGCCAGCATAACACAGGCACGTATGGAAAATTTCTAAATATGTCAAATGCCAGTTATTTATATCGCTATAGTAACGTTTAGCGGACACTAGATCAATTCAAAATAATTAACCAACGAAACAATAATTATGACAAAATATTGAAATTAGCATGGTAATATTAGTAATTTAATATGGCATGGTAATTTAATTTGTATCAAAGATATATAATTGTTTAATTATATGTACTAATTATAACTCTATTGTTTGTATAATATATATAGTTGGCATATTGATCAGTTTTTAGTCATTTTATTATTAGTGGGGGGAAAAAGTGCTTCAAAATATAAGGAGTTTAATTCATGACAATTTAAACTTGATGTTTAAGAAATACAAGTACAACAAAACTGTAAAAAAGAGCACTACAATACGTTGTCGAAAACATTCTTGTCTATACGGCCAATATTGTGCAAATCTATCTTAGAAACAAACACACTTAATTAGGAAAAATAAGACAGAATTAAAAGTTATGTGATAGAGAAAGTGTGACTGTACAAAATATAATGAACGATCCAGACAATCCAGTCAAAGATCACGACAGTGTAGCAAAAACTGAATATTGAACCACAACCAGCTACTGTTAGATTAACAAAGTGAATGAAGTAACAAGCTTTGCCAATTTGTGAAAATATAGCTAGCTGTTCAAATCTAAAAAATATGATATAGTTTAATCGTAATAATAGTTAGCATTTCTGGAAACAGTTATAAAAATATCCTTTCCATTCTCATTCGGAATTATTTGAAAACGTTAAAGCGCTGACATTAATACTCTTTATTAAATACAAGATAGTGAGGACCCAATGCGGGTCGGTATAGCAAATAATTATGAATCATTGGAAACCGCTGCCCCGTAGGACACGTCAGTGGACCCAAGTCAGAATCCAGTTTTACAATATGTGGGCAGAGTTAAATGGGAGATTCGGGTAATTAACGAACGAAATATATTTATAGACCATAACCTGCATGGCAAACACGAGTGCAAACACATGTTTTGTTCAAAAGATCTCGTAGTTTAATGAATGCATTTTTGACAACCAAGCAAAATACAATACAACAGGCGACACTACACGTAAAAATTGCAAACGATTTATATTGTATTTAGTTACACATCTGTTGTACCCCATTAATCTGTGCTACTGTACTCTGATTGGTTGTATTAGAAAAAACGACAGGGCAGCAAACAATTAACACAGCAAAATCATATTTGATAATACGGATAATTTCAGAAATGTTAGGTAAAGTAAATTAAGATGAATACAAATACTTTCAGTAAAATATTAGCCGTGAATGTGTAACATATAAAATTCGCTACATGTTTTTGGGGATTAATTTAAAATCTATTTTAAATGATTCATTAGTCCCAAATATTTCACAAAAAGTTAGATTTATAACATAATGCATATCTGCCTATATAAATCAACATCTTATTTTAATATTAAGATTATACACATATTCTATTTGAAAGGATTAAAACTCCGCCATGTGATATTTTATTCTAATAATAAATCAACCACCTGAATGTATATACCTAAATAGTAATAATGATTAATATTACATTTGAAAAATTAATTAAATCCGTAAACAAGTCAAATACAATTATATAACGTATACAATGAAAACTGAGTAATAATAACATTATTTTAAAACTGTCGCGTAATAATAACACAGAATAACAGACTTTTATATATTTTTTCAGTGATAAAAATATAATGAATAATACTAGCAATGAAAAGTTCCATAATAGTATATCCAATCATTAGAAATTTTCATTAGAAAATTTTGGCAAGTGACACATCTTAACGAAAATTTTAAAAATATCTTCAAAATATATCACTGCATGTCTAACATGCAAAAATGACTATACATGTTATAATACTGCACCTGGTAATAAATTAAACTAAGACATTTCCTGAACAAAACAATAGCGTCCACACACAGCAATATTGTGGAGTGTCTCACAGTCACTTTTCATGTTCATAGGTACGAGATTTAGGTATTAATACTACCATCTATTTTTATCTAAAAAAGTAGAGATATCTCACCATACTAACTATTCGTGTTACCAACAAAGGTAATATGATACAAACAATTATATAATATAAATCTAGTTAATTTCCCGAGGTTCCCCTCCTTAACCGCCGGCAATGTGTCGGGGTCGGTAGAAAACTCGGAGAAAGAGAGAGAGAGAGAGAGAGAGACAGCGAGCGACTAGTCAGTTGCCGGGATGCCGCGGTTCTCATTCATCTTGGCGAGGAGGTTGGCAGCCGCATCTTCCGTCTTGACGCGGACCAGCATGGGTACTGGGGTGGTTGAGTCGGCCTCCTTTGTGTTGATTGGTGGAGAGGGCACACATACCAGGGCCACGTTATTCTTTTGTAGTTTGCAGGGGATGTCTTTGGTAACGCAGATGTTGAGCAGAATGTTGCCTGTGGGCATTGACAATGAGAAGAAGACAACAACAAGGATAAAAATTAGCATTCAAAATATTACTTGAAATATTCGTCACATTTTACGTTATTAAGATTATTAGCCTCAACAGTAGAAAACTAAACTTTTAATGTATCCCAAACTTTCACAACCATTAACAGATTTAAAACTAAATCACATTACATATTATTTCGCTCCAATGTCATGCAGAAAATGTTGTCATTGTAAGATTTATTGAAGGATACACTGACAACATCGATCAAGTGAATTAATCTTCTCCGAGTGTAAGAAGATATACAATAAAAAACAAGTCTTTAATATTACATAAAATAATTTATTTTTAAATCCTGGTAGAAAATGTTCTTTTGTAATGTGCTAATAAAATTAATAAGACAAATACAGTTGCAACGGCCTTAATTAATTGTAGCAAAATAATTTAATGTAATAAATTATTTTAATGTAAAAAAAACAGAATTTTCTGCAAAAATAAAACAAATTAGTTTGACAACACATTTCAGTTATTCATTTGTGTTAACATATTACCATGTTAGCAAATTAATCATTATTTAATAATAATAAAACTAAATATTAATATATAATCGAAAATCAATCAGATAAAATATATCGAATATATGGCCTTGTGAAAAGTCAAGTGGAGCAGATAAATCTTTTTTCTTCTTCTATTTATAAAATGGCCAAATACATGATATCTAAAAATATTGTAATTTAGAAAATGTACAAATAATTTGCCATTATATTAAAAAATAATCATTCCCTAACTGAAATTTACTTTATTAAACTCAACATAGATCAAAGCAGGCCGTTAAAAAAGTATGCCTTAGTTTCTTCATTATATATAAATGATATAAAATATTAAAGTACGTAATAGTTATAGTCACATAGGTAATGTCATCATGTTTACAACTTCAAATTGACTTTATTGTTTAATCACTTCTTTTTTTCTTCTAGAACTTGTATAATGTTCTTAGGAATGTTCGTGGTACGCATCTCGACAACTTGTGCTGTTTCTCCTTATCTTGAAAGATTTAAAACTGCATACACAATAAATACATAGTACATTTTTAAAGAAAGTGTAGTAATAAATATGCACATCAACAGTTTCAAAAGACATTAGTAATGAATTTACCTAAGTTAGTATCAGCCCGAATTAGAAGTTGGAACTTCCCGTTATCGATTGGCTTGATGTGTAGGTTACCTATACCCTTATCTTTCCATTGGTCACCAGATTTGTAGAACAACTTACACCTGAAAAATGTGTTTATAGTTAGAAATCAAAAATAATGGAGTTTTTAAATAATTTTTTCGAAAATATTCAAAAATTTTAATAACAAGGTTTTCGAGGGTCTAACGAACCCTGAGAAACGATTATTTATATTTGTCCGTCTTTCTAACGTCAAACAATTTATTTACATAAATATACCTGCAGATCATTAAAAAAAGGTGAAAGCTATATAATAACCATTTGATTAGTATTAGAAAAAGGTATTCAATAATTAGTTTTTTGATAACTAACAAATAAAGATAAATAAATGAAAAATATTAAAAAAAGTATATTTTTAAAACATTGATAACTGTAAATTTAATATACAGTATTTCCTATTATAAAGCATAATAGAAAAAAGGTACTATAGCCAGCAAATGATTTTAACTAAAGATTTTGTGATGTGTGACAATAGGTATCGCTCTTATAGTAAATTTAAATATCGGAAATCTACTTTTAATATCCTGAACCTTGAATTTACAAAATCTCAACTTTGTAACTTTTTCAAAAAATGGATATTTAAATGATGAATACACACAACAGAGATGAACAGAAAGTAGACGTAAAACAACTAAATGTAAAGGCTAAGTAGTCCAATTAAAATTCAAGCTTTCTAAACAATTAATGACTAGCGCGCTTAACATTGCAGGTTGGTAAACTTATATAATCGTATACGCTCATGTGTACAAAGTTGAAACATATTCGCAGATAAAAGGCTAATCATGGAAAATATAAACCTGATTAAAATAATAAAAATAAACATTAACGTAACGTGTAAAGAAATTAAACTCCAAAATTATGACACATTTACCATTTGATGGAGAAAGTTAAACCGTAACATAAGTCTAACACTAACATTAAAATATATTTAAGACAAATTTCGTCTACACAAACTTTCGTAAATTATATTATACTAAAAATGTATATTTACAGCTTTACTATACTATTTACAAATACTTTAAATGATAGAGTATTTATGCTGGAATTTTAATTAACAATATTTTTGTTGCAAATCTATAATTCATTTTTATACGTATTGTAATAAAAGATGTTTATAACGTTTATTTTCTTTCTGAATTTTTGATAATTTCAATAAACATTTTAAAATAAAAAATGAAGTCAATGTGCTAAAACACTTCAATATGTTATTATATTATTGTTACTTTTTCTGACAGAACGGGGGTAGTTGATGAGATATGGACAAGTATTTCCAATAGTTAAATTTATTATACATGCAAGGAATAGCCTCCTAAATTATAAATAATAATAGATATAATGTTATTTAAATTCTATAATTAAAAATAGAGCCCTTCTGGCAACCCGGAATACCTTGAAATCATTCCACAGACAAAAGGTTAAACTTGTCCAGAAATATAATATGTTGACTGATAAATTATCCTACATAAAGCTTCATATTCTAACGGGCTGAAGCAATTAAACACCAAAAAATGTGACTTTTTGCATCGTTCTATTTCGTATTGGTTCATTTTGTCGTAAATATAAAACTAATTAATACAAATGAGTATAATATAATAATATAATTAAATAATATTATCAATAATTAAATATTAGAATTAATATTGAAATGTATAATGAAAAATAATTCAACGATAAATTATATAAAGATCACAATTTAATGAAAAGATGAAGTCAAGACCAAGTCAGTCTGAAGAGAACCGGATTAATTTATGACAAAGGTAAGACGAAGTGATATGTAGCCACCGAAATACCTCAGTAACAATTCTTCTTTACACAAAGCAATCACAAGACTCACCTTGTGGTAAACACAGAGTCATCCTCCTGAATTTGCTTCACTTCTGGTTTAGGAGGCACATATTCTTCATCATCTACAATACGATGCATGAGAAATAAAAATGGAAAGTCAGTTAAATAAGGAAATCTGTTTAAATACTTTCACAATTTTTTCTCTCTCGAAATTTCACATACAAGTTCCAACACTATTTACTATAATAAATCCTAGACTCAAAATGAGTTATTGAGATAATATGCAACTCAGTCACGAAGCAAAATATTTTTTGTTACGTACGTATCGATTGCTATAACCATTTAATTTTTTTACAATTAAAAAGTTAGGTGGTGAAAGTGTAATTTAACTTAACAAAAAATCTGATTTATATTTTAATTTATTGAATATTTAATTACTACGCAAAACTCTTCAGAAACTAATAGCTAAATTAAAACTCCTCTTTTTTGAATATCTATCACTATATAAATAAAATTTAATTATATTGGTAAAAGTTATGTTTTTTAAAAATAAATTATTTATTAAAAATAACATAACTTTTACCAACATAACAATTATTAAATATAAACATCAAAGATAGAAATATGATGAAACACAATAAATACAGAACTCTCTGTAAAATAAACACTCGGTTTCAACGACTGATTAATATTACCTACTTTGTCATAATGTTATATTATTTTTTTAATTTAGAAATACCTAATAATTATTTAATAGAATAAATTGATATGTTTTGTTAATTTTATAATTAAATTCCAAGTGACTTCCCATTTTAATAGGTAATAATTAATATTACCACATCTTTGTATTGGTATTACATTAAATAGCACATATTATTTGTATGAGAAATAATATGAAGTGTGTCAATACAATTATGACGAATTACTCAATAAATAAGCAGTAGTATGCCCTGCCAACACAGCATACACATCGTCACTTTGGTGGCCCCACTTCTGATAAAGCGGTTAGTCATTCATGCTTGAATTACCTATTTAATTATTGTAGATGGTATGCTAATTTATTGCACAATTATATAACATTTAATCCATTATATAAGTAATTTAAAAAACATCCAATGATAGGGCATGACTACTTAGAAGTATAACTAACTCGTTTAAAATAAACGCAACACAGAACCGCGCCATGCAACCTACCATCGGTCCCGGTAACAGGCTGCGACGACGCCTGAAAGATGGATGAATTACTCGATGAAGCGGCGGCCCCCTTAAAGGACGAAAAGCCGGGAAAGGCCGGGACAGCCGGCTGCGACAGAGGCTCGGCAGCTGATGAGGATGTGAAGGAGAAGGTCTTCTTGGCATCCGACAGGAAGGAGAACCCTGTATTGGGCGCCAGTGGTGCGGCCACTGGTTTTGCTCCGATGGAAGGGAGAACCGACGACGTAGTTGATGTGAACGAGAAGGGAGTCGACTTGCCGATAAAGGAGAACGGTTTTTCAGAACCGTTTCGGGGGGATTGTGTCACTGGTGCAGATCTGTTTACCTGCACAAGTTGAAAAATGCCAAAATAAAAAATGAATGAATTACGTAACAAAGAGGAACTGGTAAATTAAAAAAATATTCAGTACATGAAAGCACAATAGTTTATTTTTTCGTAGACAACTGTAAATCTTAATAATCTAATATTTCTTTACCTAACACAAAAAGGTTCTATATCCTGAACAATACATGTAATAATCTAAAACATATGCAGCGAAATCCCACATATGAGGTATTAATTTTTGTGTCGCGGGACAATCTAATGTTACATAATAGTAAAACCTAGATAATATACGACGTTTAGACCATAAAGAACATACAAATGAATATAGCGTATTAATATGTTGGTCCACACTCGACAGAATTATATTCGTGTCTTCTACTACAGATTAAAATAATTTCAAATTAGTGATTATTAGCCCGAGAGAACATAATGTTTTATGAGCCCATACTGAAGGTCCAAAGTCCCGCACTATTGTTTAGTCATATTTTCCTTACTTTTTTATTATAAATATCAGTTGTTAAACGTGTTTTCTTTATGATCCGGTCTGTCCCCAATTATGCTTCAGTTTTTTTGGATTTGACAGACTGTCTACATGTTTGACTTGCCATATTATCAATCCAGGTCTGTTTTACATAGAGTACAAGCTATGTCTGGATTGTAAATTTTTTAATAAATAAGATGTGGTTTGATGACAATTTATTCCTTTTGTTTGACCTTATTGGAGTTTAGTCGTGGATGTTAGTGTTTCCTTTAAACCAACCTGATATTATTATAAAATTGTGTTTCTTATTTGATAATTTCTGGTTCTTCTTTTTTATTTGTATTGTGGGGATGTTGAAGATTTTAATAGAATGTATTCATTTACTATTGAATAGTTGCTTATCTATATGTATATATACATTCTATATCTGAAATGTTCATATTAACTTTCGATTTTTCTGTTTACTTATGTCTGATATAACTGAATTTATTAATAGCATTATTATAATACAAAAATAATATTATTATAACGACAGAATATAATATCACCCCTTTAGATTTTCACCTAAATACACTTTTTTTGAATATAATATAATAAACAACATTTATTACAAGAAAATTATTTATACTCCTATAGTTTTAATATTGATTGTGGCTGCACCGTTGAATGAGATATCATATATTATATAAAGGTAGACGACTCTATTTGGAATTTAGCGTGTTTTACCAGCGTAATATTTCAATACGTGTGTAGAGCATTCCAGCTGAGTACTTGGCAGTATAAGAAAACTAGTAGACAAATACAATTTTAAAGAGTGGTGTAGCAGTTAGCGTGTTGGCCTGCAAACCAGTAGGGCGGCGGTTCGAGCCTCACTATAACGTACTCTTGGTTGTAGTAAACTGTTAGCGCTGTTGTATTGAGTTAATATTATTGGCTGATATAAGCTATTGCGTCAAACCAATTAATCAATATATATATGCTTCTCGTAGCAGGTGTTAAGACACTTTAAAATTTAAATAAAGTCTACCTTTATATATATACTCCCATAGTTTCATAAACACCCAAAAAACCATTTTGGTCTGGGTAATATTGTATATAATTCATTTAAAACGGTTAAACACGTCTGTTCAGAAATTTATATTTTAAATATAAGTCTTATTAAGACTTTACTGACGATATAATAATAATTTACTGAACAGCTCACAGAACAAAACAAAAAATTATGGAAAATTTCAGTGGGTACTTGATCTTAAAGTTACAGATAGAGCAGTAAGTGACTTACTTTTCTTTATTGTGGGTTACTGTAACTCACAATATAAATGAATATATACTAAAACTATAATAATATGGAAATTCCAAAACCCCTACATGCGTAATATTACAATCAAGCGTTTAACTACCGAGAAATTCAACAAAAATCACAATCGAGTAAATTGGTCACCTCTGCAGCTTGCGCCGAAGCAACTATCGGCTCAACCACTACAGTGGCGGCGAGGGCGGTCCGACTCTCCTCGAAAGGGAATCGCTTCTCAATCTCCATCAGATGACGCTCATAGTCAGCAAACACGGGGCTCAGGACACAGTAAGGGTCGCGGGCAATGTGCTCCTGGAGCCACTTGACAACACCGCTGTTAAGCGCCTTCAAGTTGGACAGGTGCTGGTCGCGTGTGCTGCAGTTGCCGGGCGAATTGTCGGCTGGTTTATTGTCCACTTTGTTAAAGGTTGACGATGGTGTTGCGGCTGGCAGAGTCTTCAGCTGGTTGGATAGCGACCGTTTGTTGTCGTTATTGAAGGAAAAACTGGGAGCTGTACCAGCGCTAGCGTCACCACCAATTCCGCCACTGGTAAACCCGGAGAAGGATTTGAACAGGCCGCCAGTGCCACGATTATCCTGATGTACATGATGTGATTATAGTATAGATAAAACGCAATACAGCTGTAAACAATAAAAAAACGGAAGTACCGTCTGCAAAAAAAGCAGAATGAATATGTTAAAAATAATTATATTATAATAAAGCATTAAAAACTAAATAAAAATTTAACAATACCTCAAAACAATACATAGAGGGCAAATAGGATGTAGCCTATTCCCGATTTAGATTGTTAACGAGGTAACCATAAAATTTGTTTGCTATGAAAATAATAAATAGCCTTCTAAAATAACCAATTAAAAAAAATTACACTAGATAAACGTAACTTTTATCGGAAATCTTCAGTAAACAGTTTCATTTTATACTCCAATTCAAAACCACTATTCAGTATAACTCATAATCTATTATAAATTACATATTTGTAAAATACAATATGTAATCGATAACAAATATTACTGTTGCATTCTTATAGGCTATTTATTGGTATAACAAAATGTAATATTGAATACACACAATCATAATATTAAGATTGATTTCACGTTAAAGACGGGATGGGTGGTGATATGGCCCTGATAGGAAGGGTTAGGCTAAAAAATGACTAATGCTAAATAAATATGTACTAATAAAAAAGTACTCCCAAAATTAAATGGGAAGTCCAAATTGAGAAATAAAAGATTTTAACGGGAATCTACCATCAAACAATGCTATTTAACTAAGTCTTACCTCGTATAGCTAGATATAACGCTTTCATCAAAAATATAAATTACTTTACTTTAACGAACGTTATATATAGGGTGGTAAAATAAAAAGTCTGGACAAGGTATAATGTTGATTATAAGAAATAGTTATGTGTGAACATCTACAGTGAATTTAAAGACAAAAATGGGTTAATAACCATTAAATATGATATAACAATGTCATTGGCTAATAATAATATTACTCCATGTTTTCAAAGTGTCTGCCATCGTTTTCCAAAAGTTTCCTCAGCCGAGAAGGAACTGACCGACACACTATTCCATTTCGATGTCGGTCCAAATTTTGTCCAAATACTGTTTGTTATAGCCAGCTTGAGCTCACGAATTGTTTTAGCCTTTATTCTGTATACCATATCCTTGAAAATACCCCAAAGGAAAAAGTCTGGTGGGGTAAGGTCTGGTGAGCGGGCAGGCCAATCGACCAAGCCCCTTCTGCCAATCCATGAATCGGGGAAATGTCCATCAAGCCACTCGTGTACTACAACGGCATAATGGGGTTGTGCCCATCTTATTGAAAGAAGATGTTGCGACGTCTCGAAATTTGAGGTCACAAAATTGACTGTAACATTTCTAGATAAAAAACACCAGTCACATGACCTTCAATATATGACTGCAATCGATGCATATATTTTATTTAGAAACATATGTTACCTTGTCCAGACTTTTTTTACCCCCCTTTTATTTCTGGGACGAACAGAGAAATGATCAATGATTTGTAAACTGTAATACCCACATCATTTTAAAAGAAATCATTGAAAATATACAATTTTGACCAGCCTATGCTAAATTTAGTAGCAATCTCCCACCTCAGAAGTACGTCGTCTAGCTATTTTGACGGGTCGTGATTTAAGAACTTCCTTATCAGCAGCAGCAAAATATCCTCTTTCCTCTGGCTCATCCTCATCATTCCAGTTGTCGTGGTTCAAAATTCCAGTGGCGTTCCGTTTCGGCATTTCTATAACGCAGTTAATAGAATGGATTATGAAAATGGTTAATTCACTTGTAACTGTTAATTAGAAAGTATAATTCAGCATCCACTACAAAAAAATCACGATAAAAGATTTAAGTCAATCAATTATAATTTAGCTATATTAATTTGAAAACATTTCACACTATAAAATGGTGTTTTCCAATTATTTATTATTTTGAATTTCAATTTATGATAAAACTCATTTAGTAAGCATGTCAGTTCAAAATACATAATATTATTATTATTGATATATGTTAATGGATATATATATATATTTATTAATATATGGATAATATAGAATTATCATGATATCTTATAATTCTATATATACTATATAAATCCATCTGGATGGATCACAAATGAATTATACTGTTTGATAAAAGTATATGTAAATTATTTTATATACATATTTGCTATACAAGGAATGATGTCACCTTCAGAGGCAAAGCCAGAAGAAGGACGAAATGATGGAATCAACATTTCAAGATGCCACCGGTCACTCATTTGAATCATAAAGACTTTCTTGTTAGAATATAATATGATATATAATTTCCGTTTTTACTCTGCCATTATTTAACCAGCCTATTCAACAATATTATGTTCAAATATTTTTGATCCATCTAGACATAAATTATTAATAATAATAATATATCTAGACTAAAAATTTACAATACATCAAATTTAATTTTTGTCAACTTTTTTATATACATATGTATCATAATAATAAAATATATGAAATATGGAAATATATTTTTTGCTTTTTTATTTATATTATGATTCCTAATCTGTCCATCCAGATTGAGAAAGAATTAACTAAAATTTATGGTTTTGTGAAATTGAAGAATAAATTTAGAAGAATATGTTTTGATGAATAAATTTACATCGATGCAATGTATTAAATTTACATTTCTATCACTTGTACTATAAATTTATAAAAATATATATATTTATGTATTTATTACTATTATTATGATCATTCTCTATCAGTCCGGATGGATCAAGAATTGACAAAAAATTATAGTTACATGAAATACAATATTTAAAGACCACATAGAGCTATTTATTTATTTCTATGCATTAATTATGTTGATTATATTTAGTTCCATTAAATATATTGCAAAGTTACTTATCCTTATTTGATTATTGTTATGTTCTTGGTATAATTTCATTGAATTTAACTGCATTGAATGTAAGTCCATAATATATTAATTAATAATTTTATTTTTACTCTGTCTAGCTGGTTCACTAACTGTCAGATTCCTAATCGATCTGGCCAGTTTGCGAACCATCCAACAAAATTAATTACTAAAAACATTACAATTCACTATTATTTGGAATATTTGAAGAATATAGTTGCCTCTAAAATCATAGATAATACATTTTCACAATAAAATATTATCCAAACAAACTAATAAATGATATTAAGAGATGTTTAAATATATTAATTATGTAAACTGGAATAAATATATTAAATCAAACCTCTTTATAAAAGTTTGCACATATTTATAAATTTTATAAAAAAATAGTTGTCCTTGCAGTAAAAATGAAAACCATAGGATATATAATTCACACTATATAATTTATTCAATATCAATCCTTAATCCATCCAATGATTGCAATGATAACAATCATAAATCATATTGATTATCACCATTTGATAAAAATATTATTTTATATATAAGTTATAAGAAATATTTATATAAATAATAATTTGTGTTTCTATATAATTCTATTTTTACTAATCTCCAATCTGTGTGCATTCAGATCACAAATTATATAAGTACATTAATAAAATATATGGATAATATAGAATTAGCATGATATCTTACAATTCCTAATCCATCTGGATGGATCACAAACATAATTGTCAAATAAAAAACATAAATGAATTATACTGTTTGATAAAAGTAAGTTATTTGATATAAATATTTGATAAAATATATGGATAATATAGAATTAGTGTGAGCTGAGCAAGAGGAAAAGTGGAATCTAGGCATACATTGTATTTGTAAAGAGCATGTAAACAATGCGGACATGCTCCAATGTAATTTGTGCCTCTTCTGGTACAATTTTCTATGTGTCAAACTTGCTATGGTAAAGTAAATTTGTTTAAGTAAGTAAAGGCTCGTAGCCAGGATATATGGGTGGGAGAGGGGTGGTGTCAATTATAAATTTTGAAACTTTCAAACCAAGGCTTTTGTTGTTATGAAGATAAAGTTTGATGAATATTTATATTTACATGAACTATATTACATATTATACAACTGGTACCACAATGTTCATTATTGAATGTAAAGCAAATAAAAATGTTGGTATGTACAATATTTATAAAAAGTGTATTTAACTCTAAGTGCCATGCATGCTTTTTAGCAAAAATGTCCACAACTTGCTCTAAATCGACCAAAATGTCAAAGTTTATAGCTATAATAGCCAAGGCTGACAAGCTATCATGCTCCACTGAACTCCAATTGAATATGTGAAACCTCAGCAGGGTACTAGCAATATTATCACAAGTACAGCTGCTGACAAGAATTGTGCAGCAAATCATCAGCAAGGTGTGCACACTGGGAAACAGATGTTTGTCACACCAAATCAGCACTTCATAAGCCATTGTAGGCTTCTCAGACTCTTTCATAAACTTAAAATAAAATTAGTACTTATAATAATAAAACATAGGTATTTTAGTTTAAGATTTAGGTATTTGATTAATACATGAAACGAATTCTGAAAACGCTCCCTTCAGTTTCCATCTCCCAATTTCAGATTAAAACAGCTCTGGACAAGGAACATCTTCCTTATAAAAGTCAAAGACATCTTCAAGGTTGTGGTTCTCCATCACATATAAGACACTTGGTACCAAACCCAACAGTCTGATGTCGATATAGAAAAATCTGAAAATTCATATAAAATCTGTACTGCAAATTAGAAAAAACATTCACTTATCAGAGAAGTAAGTATCCAAGTTCTGAATTAAATTGTCTAGGAATGGTACAACAAGGTTGACACTATAATGTACTTCTGGACTAATGGCTGGAGCATTACTCCTTTGCATCATTTGTCTGCACACCTTTGGATTTGTAGAAAGAATGTCAAGCACTTTTGCTACTCTTTTGGCATAACACTCAGTTGCACTGTGTCATCTTGAAGAGATTGATAATGTGCTTTAATATCTCCAATCTACAAGATAGTACAAAATAAAGTTTTATCCCAGGGCAGTACAGTTTGCATAATAAATTATAAAATAAGTCCATGGTAGAATTCCCTCTAATAAATTCATAAGATAAAATGCTAACCTCGTTGAAACTTCACAGTAATACCAGCAAGGTGAGAAAGATAATCATAGACTACCAGGAAGCTTTTGATAAAGTCAAAGGATGTAATTGCAGCCAGTAGTGATGCAGCTTCTGTTTTTGAAGATGTGTCCCAAAAAGCATTCTAGAACTGATCACTAACCTTTTCAGCATTTTCGCTATAAGCAATGTATTCAAGTGCTGTGACAATAAAGAGATGAGCCAAGTATTAATGTTGATTGCATTATGATGTGCAGTCCATCTGGTTTGGCAGAGGTCAATTAATGGTTTTCTTTTATTTGCCTTGGGCACTTTGTGTATAATACCACTTCTCAGAAGACCTACAGCCGAATGCTCCAACATGGAATAACTTAATCCTGGAGTAAAAGTTAGTCCAGGGTTAGTTATTCTAAGAATAAAATGCCACTGCTCCAACAAAAATTAGTCCTGGAATAGTTAAACTT
>JAUZND010091139.1:0-15157 GCA_034780555.1 Coelogynopora nodosa
ATGTCTCTGGGTACGGACACTCTCGAGGCCTTACTTGTTCTGAAGTCAAGATCGGGTGGGCCGATTGAGGCCTGCAAAGCCCTATCAGATTCAGAGTTGGATCGTCTGAAATCGGCGCATTATAAGGCACCACATTAATTTGTTGAGGGTTTTTTCCATACTCACTGATACAATATATACACATGTATTTTCTACAACCTTTTATTATTATAATATAATATTATTTATTAATAATGTGTACAGTACTACCAATATCTCTTATAAATAAAATATAAATAAAACTACGTATAATCTTTGAAAACTATGAGCAAACTACGGAATTTAAAAATTTTGTGTGAACAGGTCTGCTTTATTCCTGTATTACAACATGTTGCCTTTAAACATGAGGTATGCAAATACAGCACCACAACTTTGCAGGTTCCATAGGACTGTTGCATCAATAAATTCTGGTAAACCCTTTCAGATAAATTTCCTCTCCTTGGTAAACTGGCTTTAGCTCTTCTATCTATATTTCATGGCCCAGAGCCAGAGAGAAATTTCAGTTTAATTACTCAAAGACTCACCAAAAAAAATAGAATTCTTGTAACAAGTTTGGGAAAAGTAATCCTGTTTTTGATCCCATAAATAAAAGCTTAGTACAATGACTGCAGAATGCCTATTATTTAATAAAGAATGCATTGAATCAGAATAGATTAGAAAAGGAGTCCAAACAGAATTAACTTTTTGCTCATAAAACCAGATGTCTTTCAAATGTTGAATGCAATAATATCATCCTGGAAGCTGCTTCCAAAGCTTTTTTTGCAAGAATTAGTACTCTGGAAACAAAAATTCGAGAAAACAAAAGTTTTTCAGTCATCAGAATCTGAGGTAGTTAACTCTAGTTGATTTAACACATATAATACAAAACAACAAAAAACTGGATCAGTTTTTCTTAGGGAAATATAGTTTTGTGTTATTCACTGTTTGTTTATCCTCCGTATTCACTGAATTACCCACTATTCATTTTTTTAAATATGCACATAACTAAATTTATTGCCTTAAAATTTCCCAATAATGACACTGACATTATTAGAATTGTTATATTCTTTCTTAATCTTTATTAAATTTACAAATTGTCCAAAGGAGACAGCAAAATAATTTTTGATAAGTTTTTCTTATGGAAATAAAGTTTTCTGTCATTGAATTCTCAATAATAATGTGGTTAACAAGTCAGCCAAGTAGAAACCAAACATATAAAAATGAAACGTAAAAATATTGGAAATTTTCAAATGCTTTTGTTCATATTATTCCATAATAGTAGGAAATTGGGGATTTAATATACCAATAATAATTAAGCTGTCCATCAAGCTATTTGGATAACAGGCAATCTCAATCAACCAGAACAATATCCCCTCTGTAGTGTGAGTGTTTATATAACAAAATGTATATTTATTCTGACTTCTTTTTTAGTGTACACTATTTAATATACAAATTATAATAATGATTATTAATTATTATTGAAAATACATTTGAATGAAATAATAACTTTAAGAGGCAGTTACAAATTATATGTGATATTATAGTTAATTGCCAAATTAATCTTAATTACATGTTTTTTAAATATGATTCTATGCTAATGGTATTTAAATTGACATTCTTTTGATTTGAATAATTTTTATGAGACTATAGTATGCTAAAGGGGTAGCTGACATGTCTTGAGCTATTATAAAAAATGCCCAATATTATTGATATAACATTAAAAAATGTTAATTCAATTAGTATGTAATTAATAATAAATAGTTCATACAACATAGTGCAGATATTTTTGAATGTATATAAACTTTTTATCTTTTCTGAGACACTTTTCAATTGATTTATGGTACATATATTTATAATATGTAAGTATTTTATAAATATACTTTTAAAATTATTAATCCATAAATTAGTTCCAATACATTTTAATCTTTTCTGTGTGCCACATACTAATTAAATCATTGTATCATTATAAAATCATCTATTATGCTAGCCACTGTGCTTATGACAAAACTTTCAATAGTGGACAGCTGATTGAGTAACAGATTTGCAGTAAATGATTGGCTGAATATAATATACATTTAGATTTGGAAACAATTTACGTGTATACAACTGTTTTTAGTTGTATTATGTATACTTCAGCTATTATTTATTATATTTGGTTAATTTTTATTTATTATTATTTATTATACCTTTATTTGTAACATATTTTTTATACTAACTTATATTACATTTATAATTTGTTTTGTTTTCTTGCTTTTAATTATTATGTTGATATATATATTCAGGTCTGTCTGCTGTCTCTTGATATTCCAATATCCAATCATTAATTATGTTTTTATTTCCACACATTTGCTTTTGCATTTTTGCACATTTGATCTTATTTGCTGCATCTATATAATAGTTGGCCAAAGCCAACAGCCTGCCTTGTTACAAACAATTTAGGCCCACATAATTATCCATGAAAAAAATTGGAATCAACTGATTTAACTCTCTGCATTTTATAATTATTATCCAAAATATTATATTTTTATTATGTCCTTAAACCTCAAATAGAAAAGTGTAAAGGTGCAAAAGCATATATTTTTAGATTATAGTAAAAAGCTAAATTTTGAATATTTTGGACATATATCCTATATTTATCAACAAAGCAACATTTGTATATATTGTATATCTATACCCACATCTGTGAAAATGACAATGCAAACATTTTATTTAAGTTAGTGTTGCAATATTGTTCACTATGAAAAAATTGTTACATATTTTGGATCATATTTTTTAAAAATATGTTTGATCTATACATTTCCTATATTATCCATTATGCTGTTTTTTGTTGTATCAATACAAATCCCTATAACTGATTTATTTTTGTTCAGATATTTAATAATATAAGTGGTTTCAAAGATGCTTCATATCAGATTTGTTTGGCAATTATATACTTTTACTTGTTGTGAGTGACTGTAACAGTTAACTCTATATATTTGCAGATACCATTCATATAGAAAGTCATTGTCTGTTTGACTCAGTGCATATAACTTTAATTATTGTCGCCATTTTAAGTTTAAGTGAAAGAAATTCTATCACTTTTTATTTGAAATGGTTGACACATACACTACAATAACAAGATGTTTATAAACATATTTTTTTAAATAAACTATAGTTATATCTCTTACTTGGGAAATTTTCTTTGTAAAAAATTGTATAATTTATAGTTTTTGCTTTTTTGTCGCCTGTCACTACATTACAAGTTCAAAACCTTTACTATTAGAATATATTTTATAGAATACCGATGAATTATAAATATTAAAAATAAAATTTAAAATAATTATAAATATATGTAGATTTGAGTTGAGTTGACTAAATTAAAACGCACCTTAAAGTACAAAAAAGAATATCATATTATTTGAAAGTTACTTACAGTCAATTTCTTTATGTTGTAGGCACATGTTATGTATTATGAAAAACTAAATTATAATATTGATCCATGGGATGAATTAAAAAATTTATTGATGATCTACATTAATGGCTCTTTATTATTTAATCAATTCTGAATTGACTATCTGGTGAATTAGTATATATTTTTAAAGTTATGAATTACACTGCTTCAGTTACAGTGAACTCAAAAATACGTTTTTTGTATTTCTGTTAATTAACATTTCTCATTTTTATCTCAACTTCTATTGTTGTTTTCATGACATTTCCTTCACTTCTACTTTGTACCTGCTAAACTTTTTTGTTTGCACAACTAATGCATATATTTAGGTATAAAGCTCAAGGTGTTTTTTATTAATTCTATAAATTAAACAAGGTGTAATATTTGTGGGTTAATATCTTAATCTATTACTTTTACCTTACTACTAGCTCAGAATATAGTTCACAAACATTTACCTTATTTTTGTTTAACTTTTTATCTTGAATAATGTTCTATTATACCTGGTTTTTTAAATACTCTTAATAAACAATATATTTATAGTCAATGTAATTATTTTCTTTATAATTAAAACATATTACATTATACTATTCAGTAAAAATGTAACTGAATGCAATGAACATTTATTTGATCTGAATAAACAAGTGTTTTCTATTTTTTAAAGTATGATTTTACTTTCACTGCATAGTTATTCAGTGAATTTTTGTTTATTAATATTACATGTGTGCTTTTATTGCAGGTTTTAAAAGAATGTTTTGGAAATTTACCCCACATTTGACACAGCTCGATACCATATTAGACAATGAGGTAAGACAAATATTATTTTGTTTATCTTATACTTTACTTGTAGTTTCTTATTACATTTGCCAAAAGTTGCCTATAACTATAAGCCATATTCCTTATAGTATGCTAAAGGCTTCTCCAATTTTTTTATTATACTCATTTATATATGTTCTATTAGTGTAACTCATATGTACATTTATTGTAAGTGTTACTATGGTTTTACCGTTGTTTAAGTAATTCTTTATGTGATTGTAGCTATTGTGTTGCTTTTATATTAAGATACATAATTTGTATATAAATTTGATATTTGTATACCTCACTAATGCCCGCGGGTTATCCGTCCATTGACATCAATTTCAGGATGTTACACTCGCCCAAGTGTTGGATGAGGACTATGTCCTTCAGGAGTGCAAGATGCAGAATAGGAAGCTTATCGATTTGTGAGTTCATAATCTTAACTTAAACTTAATTAGTACAGCTTGAAGCTGTCAGTTGAGTGTATTTGTCGCAGACCTGGATACTTTGTTTGTTTTTATTCCAGAAAGGAGCAAAATTCCCGTGTGATTTTGTATTTAATTATCTCGTTTTTGACATTAAATTTGTGGTATTGTGTATTTATTAGCTCTAGACGGCATGTAGTCCGAAAACTGTTATGTGTAGCAAACATATTTAGAAATGCGATCAATGAAAAGCTATCGAATATTTGTGTTTTAGGATCATGTAATTTGTGTATTTATTTTATCACTGCTGTATTTTTCTCATAAATTAGTAGTTTTAATTTTTTACTATTTTACTTGTACACTAAGGTTTGTATTAAATCCGAGTAAAGCAAATCTGTTAAAATTGCATCATGATCAATAACCTACTTTTATATTGTACTTATGGGGTTCTTATTGAATATACTTGATTTCGTTTCAAATAATACGTATTTTTTATACTGAATCATATTGATAGATTTCTTTACACAATGATTGCAATATTTCTTTTCTGTATACTTGTATCCTTCAATTGAATTGCTTCAGGTGGCTTTAACCGCCTTCTAGAATCTAAATCAACTTTCAGGAATTCATCAGATGTTACTGCTAATTATGTAAGGGTCCTCAATATACAATATATGAAATTATTTCCCCCTACTAATCTCATATGGTTGTGAAATTAAATTCTAGTACGGCGAGAATTGTGAAAATGGTGAGTAAGGCGTACAAATCCTTGTTCCCTGTGTGTAATTCATGTGCGATTTGTTTGGATTTTAACGATTTTTGAAAGTTAACTGTACGTTATTAAGGTATGTTTACAGCGTCTTCTATTGTGTTCCAGTCTGACCAAATCAGAGCACATGGACAGTTTGGTTGATCTGGTGATTATGGAGCCGGTGTCGGAGGCTGGGGACGACGTCAAATACAAGTGAGTCTTTCTTGTTATTGTTTATCTGGTATTAAATGTCGTGGTCACATTTTAATAATACGTCTCACGAGCTCTCAACCGCTACAGTGATTGACAGTGAGTTGCATTTGGAAGATATTGTTCCCGCTAGAAAAGATGTGTAAAGTGAAGTGAATGCTCATTTCAGTTTACAGTGGTTTATAGTTGACACAAAAATGCTAATGGGTGATGATGGTCAATCGATTTGTCATTTGATACAACCGAAACCATGGCATTGAAATGGCCTTATTCACTCTATCTATATATATATATAAACACATAGTTCCATTGTACATGCAATGCTCTTAATTAAATTGAGCATTTCTAGAGTTGAGTTAGTTCCGGAAATATTGGAAAATCTGGAAATGTCGTGGATTTTAATTATTTAAAAAAATTGAGGAAAGGCACTGAATTGTGTTGAGTTGTAAATATTACAAAAATGCATTAAATATATTTCTGTCGTGGAACGAGACGACAAAGAAGCATAACTTACGTTGTGTAAGTACCTATACAAATTCGTTAAATAATGCTGTATCGTGAAATATCTTACAAAAATTTAACATTATTATTATACACACTTTGTACCGATTACATTGCTAGTACATATTACTTGACTACACCGATATGTTTTAGTTCTGTACATTGTATGAATGTTCACCTGTTCTAATATCCTATATTATTCATATACCATACGTTGCAGCTGGCATGTATAGCAATTTTGTGTTATCTAGGTTTGATTGTAGTATAATATCAAAATAATAATACGGATTAACTTCGAGGCGTATTGCAGCAGCCGCACCTGCTGTCGACACTGTTACGTGGACTTTACCTTTAGTTTATATATACCAAAATCCTATAATTGTAATTGGAAATATTGATTGTATTTCTCTTCTTACGAATCTCCAGCATTTTTATCGATTTACTACATAACCAGCAGCTGCCGTTTGAAGGATATGAGTATTTGTTATGTAACAGAATCTCCGCTACCTATTTTGACAATTATTTATTTCTGTTTCACATTTTGAATGAATTAAAAATAGGCCAAACCCTGCTTGATAAGATACTGGTCAGGTATGAAGTGGAGGTCTCGACTGGGTATATTAATTTTTTTAATTATCCGTTTTATCTCACAAGTTTCTGTCTGTTCTCTTAGTCTAGGACTACATTATGACACCGTGTCTGTCTGTCTGTGTAGTGTAATCTAACGCGTTCAACTTATTGATGTTCGCAGCTAGCAGGCTATGCTGGTACTATGTATGATAGCTAGACTTTGGATAGGTCATACTTACAATAGTGTAATGCAGTGTGTTAATGGTACACTTATTGTGTGCCACCGCGCACCCCCCTCACCTCGAACTTGTGAAACAGCTGTGTTCAGTAAGCTCGTTGTGCTTTTGATATTATTTTGATGATAAAGAGAACCTTTTTAATGGTTTTATAAAGGGTCAATTTAATAATATTTGAATTAATTATTCGTTGGTTTATTTATTCTACTGAACAGTAATATGGCTCGTTAAAGTATTATAAGTGTGAAAGAAGAATTATCGAATATCTACGTGAGATTCAATCTTAATTTGAGAAATGCGTAATTGGATCAAATGTCTCTATACATTTTATTAATCTGGAAATATGTTGCATATACTTAGCTTTCCTACTTCAGATATTGATCGTGTTCGTCGCTTAGCAGCGTTACATTCGGATTTTTGTCAACATTAAACTGCAGTTTGGCTTTCGGTATCCACCCACCAGCCGTAGAACCCCCGTTGCATTCACATTGTTCAAAAACCGATTAAAATTAAATATATTTTGTGAAAGACTCATTTGTATTATATTCTAATTATTCTGTGATCATTGGCGTGCTGCATATTAGTTTTTATTTTCGCATTATCCGCTTATATCCGCTGTATTATCCGCATATTTAATAAACTGAGATCAATTTTTTTAAATATAATGTTTAAAATGTTCAAAAATTACTTTCGGCTATTTTATTACAGTATGCATTTGCTATAATTCGGATAATGCAAATATGGTTTTACGTTGGAAATGACAGTTTGTATTTAACTGGTTTAGATAGGCAGGATTTTTGACTTATATTTTTTATAATGTATTAAATGTGTACATTTTTATCTAAACACATCAATTAAATATAACTAGCTTATTTTATTGTAAAGAACCAGTCAGTCTTGTCTATGAAATAAAACCTCATCGATGCAATGTGACACACAAATTATGTTGCTTCGTATTTTAGTTATACACAGTATTTCATATTTTGTGTAAAATCCCATATAGGGTAAAACTAATTCCATTATTTTTTTAATTACCGCTCGTCTAGGAATTACCAAAAAGAGTTATTTTAACAAAAAATACGTGAATAGTAAAAACATATATACGTGACTATATTTATTTTTTAATCGATAATAATTTTTTCTTGTACCTATATAATCTTCGATTTGCATCCATGTATAAATGTAAATATTTTAATTTAACGAATCTAATTTTATAAATCGACATAGGATTTAACGACATATAACGACAATTTGAGTATGTCGACACCACTTTGTTGTCCCTAAATATATATGTATATATTAATTTGTTTTATTGTCGTTTGCCAACATTTAAACCCCTGATATTTTATAATACTACTATATTATTATAAACGATAATTAAATTTTTTTTGGTAGACTAAATGTGCATTGTTTATCTGAGTTACTATTGTTTAATGGATGGTATATTTAACTAAATATTTATATTTTAATTCACATACTAAATATATTAAACGTAATTGATCTGCTTACAACATAACAAATAGTTATCGATTTTTTCCTACATTAAGTTAAACACAAGACTTGGTATATACAGCATGACCTAGATAGTGACATATCTATCGATTATTGATTATCGTCCACAACAGACACCCGAACACAGCCTGTGAACTGCTGACGTCAGATGTGGAGGAGATCAACGACCTTCTGGTGGGGAACTCAGTAACCCAATCCTCCTCCTCCTCCGCTGGTGGTAATGTTGGGGGACCCTCCTCGCCACCTCCTGCCCCGCCGTTGGAGGGGGATCATTACCTCACACGACTCTACTCCTTCATTGAACAGCCGCCGCCGCTCAACCCACTGCTCGCCAGCTTCTTTGTCAAGGTCATGACGTCATTGGCCTATCGAAAGGCGGATAGGGTGAGAGAGAGAGAGAGAAAGAGCGGAAGATGGAGAATGTTATTGTTCTGTTATTTATTTACCATTCAGTTCAAACTTATTTCATATAAAAATATTTAAAAATGATTAAATTAAGTTATTATGTATTGATGACGTCAAAACTAATGTTCCACAACACCTGCAGTTTTCCATGTTATAAAATATATTAGAATATAAAAATGTGTATAATTTTATCGCAATTAATTGTTTATTAAAAATAAAATGTTTTAAACCTTTTAAATATTGACTGTTGACAAACGAAAATGTTGCTAAGTGATTAGCGATCTGTGGACGAACTCAAAAGACCCGTCGATCACATGGCCGTCTGTCAATTACTTTGTTTTAATTAATCTTTGAGTAACAAGTGTTTTTCAGGGGGGAAATTCCAGTTTGTACCCCCCCCCCCCCACCTTATCCCTTTTCCATTCTCCTTATTTTCACTCTTACCTTCAACCCCCTTACAACATAGAATTTATCATTGTACGTTTTTTAACAACTAAATATTGACTTTTAAAAGCAATGTAGTTTATTGAATACTTGTTAATATTTCGGATATAGTCTAAATATTGTTGGACATTATTTTGATCAGCGGTGTCGATTACTATTATTTATATATATATATATATGTCTTCAATGTTATTTTCCCTTTTTTCTGTATTTATTTTTAGTAATTTCGATTAGTTCAAACAAACTGACTTTTTCGCTGTGGAGAAGTGTTGCAAACATTGACAGTGTTATTATGAATATACAATTTATTTATTTTCTCTCTGTCTGTGTATGTGTGCTGCAGGTGATTCTTTTCCTGAAGCGACGCGAGAACTTCCTGGATCGTGTTGTGGAGCACCTGGGCACTTCGGCGATCATGGACCTCCTGCTCAAACTGGTGCAGCAGTGCGAGAGTGAGGAGTCCAGAGCCAGCATATCTCAGGTCGGTGCCGTGGGTGTCCTGTCGTATAGTATACGGAGAGCTCATTGGTGGAGGTTGAGGGACGTGTAGCGCTCTGGTTGGTGGAGGTTGAGGGACGTGTAGCGCTCTGGTTGGTGGAGGTTGAGGGACATGTAGCGCTCTGGTTGGTGGAAATGAGTCTTTTAAACGATTGATTTCACTTTCATACAATAATTAATTAAAATATTTATTGTTATAAATCTTGTTTCTTGTTACAATTTAAAGTACAACGTTTAAAATATTTAATCTAATTACTTAAATCAATAATAATAATTGTATTTCGTATTTATTATAACTCGACCACACCTCGCCGCCAATGGATAATGCCTGAATAGAGGATTAAAACAAATTGTGTCATAACGTGTGTTTTGAATTTCCGAGCGTTTCTTGCAAAATGGAACCCAATAGAGTTTCATATGTATATAACTGTATGCTGAATATACGCTAACATTCGTGAATGTGCTCCGTTATATATTTGTAAAATTTAATTTACTATCGTTTTGTTTTTAAGTGTATATTTCTGTCTTTAATTGATTTTAATTTATTCCGAGCACCACATACGTATCTTCTTGGTAAACCTTTAATTAGAATTTTGACGAGGAACTGTCGTGTCTCTAGCCCGCTGTGATTAATTACTTCTCGATACTTCTCCATTTCAGTGGTTCAACTCAGAACGATTGATACATCGCATCGTCGAAGGACTCAATCCCAGTCAAGCAGAAGCCGTGAGTCCTTCACACTTCTTGTTATTGATTATTATTGATTATTATTATTGACGGCACATATACATTCCCAATCCACTGATTCGATTGTCGTACCTAAACAACCATAATTATATTGATTTAGTTTTAAGACTTATTTATCGATTGGCTAATCAGTTAGGCCATTATGCGTTATACATTCCTAAGGATTTCATTTTATATTTTAAACTGATAACAAATCCAACTATGCAATTTGCGTGGTAGTGGAAGGAAGTAGGTGGAATAAAGTGTTCCTCTTTTTTATAAAGAATTTGGCAAAGGTTTAAGATTTACAGGTGAAATAAGGTAGTTATTTTTTGCCTATATTTTTCTTTAGTATTTTTGATTTATTATCCCAACATTCTGTTTAGGCCCTAGAAAAAGGCCAGGAAGGCAGTCAACGAGGTCTAAATTCTCGGCTTCATCGCACGCTGCATCTTTCTTGTAACCAGGCTGCGCATTTTCACGCATTCACTTAGAAACACGTCGTGTAGTTTTCCCAGCAAATGTTACTTGTATGTATCGATATGTGTGGAAAAATATGGAGTTTCTCTTAAAACGGGAACTTTGTGATAAAGAACGCGGTTTAATAGACCGTAATTTATTTATATTGATATAACATATTATCATGTGATTTGAAAACACGGGTGGTGTAATGTTTACAAAATTACGATTTGTTCGAGAAATGTAGTTTAGTCATATAAAAATAATAATGATAATCCAGAATGGCAGCAGTCAATAGCTCTTCGCAATATTAATTATCTGACATTCATGAACTCAGTAACTTTCTCGATCTTTGAACTTTGAATGGTTTCATTCGTTAGATATTCGTTAGAGCTAGTTAATTGTAGAGTTAAGAAACATATTCGGTAGAAGTTATTATCACCTGGTGTCACCTGAGTAGGACCTGTTATGTTTGCACTTATGTTGTCTATCTAGGTTGTTATTATATATATATATAAATATAATATTTATAAAAATATGACTGAAAATACTGTCAACGAAACTAGTTCAAAGTGAGTAAGAAAATAGCAAGAACCACTGATTTGTAAAGATCCACATAAGTTGACTTTTACAATGTATAAAGAATGGCAATGTTAAGAAAATTAATAATATAGTTCTAGAAAGTTCTTTAATAAGTTCTAGAAGGTTCTTTAATAAGTTCTAGAAGGTTCTTTAATAAGTTCTAGAAGGTTCTTTAATAAGTTCTAGAAAGTTCTTTAATAAGTTCTAGAAGGTTCTTTAATAAGTTCTAGAAGGTTCTTTAATAAGTTCTAGAAAGTATTTGTACCAACAAACATCCTGGTTCCAATCAAACCATACTAAAACAAGATAAAAAACACTGCAACTCCAAGCATTCCTTAGTAATTGTAGACGGTAGAAAATGCAACAGGACCAGCAATGCCGAGCAAAATATACAATGGCAGAGACAGAGAGAGAGGAAAACGGCCGACAATGAACAACTTTGAAGTTTATTTTTAACTATATTAGTTTAAATAGAGATGCGAAATCGATGAAATATATTTACTCCAAACGGCTCATTTGCGCATTTTTATTGTGTGCGATAAGTAAAGCTCATTGGTTAAATATTCTAATTTTATCATTATTGAATAACACCTGCATTGCAATACATCTTGTAAATTGTAGAAGTTAGTGGCAATTATCTATATGGATAAAAAAAAATTCAATGCACAGAAAAAGCAGAATGATGTTTACTATAGCTTAATATCTCGTATGGTATTTATAGCTTTAATAATATAATTTTTTATCAATGAGGAAAGTTGGCTTAATTATAAACGATTGTATTATTTAATTCCTATTTCGAACTGTTTTGCTTCTCCAATTTAGTTCCAGGGATTATCGTGCAGGCAGTGGGAATTGAATAAACATTAAAATGTATCTCGTGTTACTTTATTATGTTCACTTCTGGTCAGATCTGATAAGAAGCTGTCAGTTAGGTGGTCTGATAATTGAATACTTATGGCGCATTGTTATTCTATTTTAAAATTTAACTATAATTAAATCAATAAACTCCTATAAAAATCGATTCAACGATGTGGGTGACAGCAGCCTGAGGCTCGCTAATCAATATTATTTAACCTCTCCTTCAGAAGCACTACTACACGGGCCACTGTCTGAGTGAACTCATCACTGTGTACCGGGAACAGTTGGCTCGGGCTCAAGACTCCGTCATGACTGTTACACCGGATATGACCTGCTTACTTGACACTGCTGAAAGGTGGGTCGTAATTGATTCCGCTGTGCTGTTACACTGTGCTTTGGGTGTTGATGTGCGATGTGGTGTGTTGTGTGCAGTTGATTCGGTGGATAATTGTCCAATATAGTTTAGATAATTTATTAGAATGGCCGAAAATGCATGAATTTTTTTAATGTTTACGAATATACATGCATTCTTTAATACATACATTTTCATTTTTATAGTCGAATGTTTATTGTAATTACCTTATATTGAAATAAATAATTTTGTCATCAGCTTATGAAGCACAGATTATAGCAGATTAATTATGCTTTTTATGTCGTCACTGAGTTTACTTTAGTAGTATCTATTTACATTATAATGAAATTGAATTATGTACAGATTTGTCATAATTACGTAGAATTTCTTTAACTCAATTTAAGTGTTGTGTTGACAAATTTGGCAGCCACCCTGATTTATTTACTATCCGGATATATGAAACTACACGTGTCTGATTTCGAGGACAAACCGGTTTATAGGTACATGATAATTTGAGACATTTAAGACGTTTACTCTTTTTTAGCGTTAGTTTATAATGTTCTATACTGTTAACATATTGTAATAGTGAACTAAAGGTCAATATCCGTCTAACATCTAGCAGCATTTTTTAATAGTTTTAAGATCATTTAAAGGAAGAACCAACATTTAAGATCGAATTCCAGAACAATATATTATATTAATTTAAAATAGGTTTAAATTCCACCCAAAAAAGCTTGCACTCTAGGATACAGGTTTTGAGAGCAAGTATGGATCTGAAATCATAGCTAGGAACACATTTTTGATATTTGATTTAATAATAATTAAAAAATGGGGGACAGCGGTGTTCTAACATTGGTTCTGGATTTTGGGTCCTCTGCGACGACGGGTTTGTGTGTACGGATACCATCACGATTCCCTTAGTTTGGTTAACATTCATTGGACATCACCATGCTGTTGATTTCTAGTTTTAACTCTATGACCCGCCTTTTCAATGCACATCGGATTAGAATAGAAACTTAAATTTTACTCAGATGAATTATAGTTGATACACGGTTCTGTTAATTTTTTAAAAAGAAAAATATATAATAAGCTTATGAATTATAAATGGATTTCCGGATGCGGATATTTCTTATTTGTTCCGATAATTATTGTTTCACAATTGAATGCATTTTATATATATATATAATATATGCAATAGTTGATGGTGTATTAGAGAGTTCTTGTGCAGTCAGTTAGTTAATACATTTTAAAACATGTTATTGTATATATACGACATGAAACCCAGGATATGTCCATAAATAGCTTAAATTTAAGCTCCGATTTCTAATGTCACTATTATGCTTTGGGTTTATGATTTTTGTCCTCGCTACTTGAAAAGTGGAAATGTTTCATCTAAGAATCGGGCTAAAGAACCCTGATGATATCACCATATGGCACATTTATTCTCATCATTTCATCCTGATGCTTAAAAATATTGATCAATTATTGTTTGTTTGACAATTACTGTCTGTTATTATATCTCGAGATGTATCCAACATGATGCCCAATAATGTATAATGATGATGTCTTTTCCTCTCTTGCAGTCCGGAAATTCTGGGATCTCTAGTCAACCATATGCTATCCGACTTCCCCAAGATGTCTGTCATTGTCAATTGCCTTCTCGTCTTTCAAACTATCATGGATAAGAGGAAGAGGTGAGATTATTAATAATTATAGACAGAACTCCCAGCATCGTAAAGTTTGTGATTTTAGAGAAAATATCTTATAATAATATTTTAAAGTAATTTTTAAAGCTTTCCTTATAATATAAAAATACGTTACATATTCTCAGCTCAGCAGCTGTACTTTAAATTGTTTGCTCAATTCAAATGTAATGTGTCCCATGCTGGCATCTTCATAGTGTCATTAATGATATCAGTTGTGTTTATTTTTCATTTAATACGTTAATTCGAATAATGGAATTAATTGGAAGAAGGGAAGAGCTTCCATCATCCTTCTTTCTTATATTTTTTTCTCGTGCATAAAAGCTCAGCTGCTAATGGACCTCGTCATCAAGAATCGAATTGAAAACTGTTTTGAGGAAGAGTTTGGGCTTAACAAATAATTAATTGTTTCCATCCAAATCACTGACTCTCCAACAAAAGAAGAGATATCTTTTTTGGGAAGATGTTTCAACCATAAAAGACTTGCTTGCCATGCTTAACATCAATGGTCAACCATTTTTGGAAGATGTTTCAACCATAAAAGGCTTGCTTGCCATGCTTAACATCAATGGTCAACCATTTTTGGAAGATGTTTCAACCATAGAAGGCTTGCTTGCCATGCTTAACATCAATGGTCAACCATTTTTGGAAGATGTTTCAACCATAAAAGGCTTGCTTGCCATGC
>JAUZND010091150.1:0-15156 GCA_034780555.1 Coelogynopora nodosa
CATGTACAACACGTTTAAAAGCCTGAATAACACGTTTTAAAGAGTGAATAACGTTTTTGTCTCTCTCGGCTGCCATACGCTATATTATTGTTTACTGTTGGATAATTATGGTCTGCTGATGAGTCATCATAAGGACGAAACAGCGCCGTCCAGATCTCCCTGCCGATGAATATATTAAACTTCAGTAGTATATTTGATAGGTTTCATTTATAGTGACTTTTTCTTTTACGGTATACGGTATCTTTACTCTATTCAGTAAACATTTTCAAAATAATTAATCAATAAACTCCTTTTAAATATATTTGTATAATATCTGTTTCGTTATAATCTTTGTAGATTGTTAAAAAAAATTAAAACACTAAATGTAAAAAATATATTTTTTAAATTAAATAAAATGTAACTATTTGATGTTTTAGAGTTTTTTTCCGATTCGACCTCTGATATTCCTAGAGGCATGACTTACACATTCATTTAGAAGCTATTTTATATAGGCTTTCTCCATTAAGTCAGATTTAGTTACACTACATGTGATTTAAAACAATTAAATTTAGCATTTTTTTCGTAATTATATCATTGTTGGACGTTGATATCTACAAATGATATCGATGTTATTATTTGTATATATTTAAAATTAGTATTACTGCATCTTGATTTTCATTCAGAGAAAACAAAATAGTAATAATTCTCCATCGATTACATATTTTTAAAGTTTTGAGTATTGGTTCAAATTATTTGTGTTTTACTGAAGTTTATGCCATTTATGAGACATTATTATGACTTCTAATAAATAATACCATAAATACTGCAATAAGTCGTGCCTTAGTCTTAGGTGGAGATTCTTCTGAATAAATTACTTAATAAAAAAAGCTTTCTAACCTCCAAAATAATTTAAAATATCTATATGTAGCCTAATGTTTGCCGCTATAATAGATATATTTGTAAATAATTTATTTACTGGAATGCACGTTGTGTATTATACAGACTTTTATATTGAAATAGATTTTTATTTTTCAGAGGTGTCTTTTTTGAAAATGTAGTCAACTTTTCTGACACGTTTATGCTGCAACAGGAAATGGGGATTGCTATTTTTGTCATCTGTTTATATATGCCGAAAAAGTTGTATTTTTTGTATAAAATAGAGAACTAAATATATCTTTAATCAAAATGATTGAACAAATAATGAGACGTGATTTTTCTCCGCGCTCTTGTACGGCTAAAAATAGTTCCTCCCCCCAAACAACTTTTTTGATTAACTCGAATATAGTCAGTTGACTGATAATTTTTTATTCAAATATTATGTGTATACGAAATATCACGTACATTACGAATATATTGTCCCGTCGTGTGTTTCTGTCTCACTGATTAATTACAAAGTTAAAAGAATCCTTTATCGTTCATCATGCTGGTAAAGATTGTATATTATTCATCTTTTGAAAAAGATCTTAATGAAATTATTGAATTATGGAAACAAGGCAATTCAGGTGTTTCCAAAAGTATATGTTTCTGTTAAAATGGATTATAAGCGAACCATGCTTAAAAATGGGCTTTGTTGTTTGAAAAAACACTGTTTCAGAAAAAATATCGTGAAATAGTAATTTTTTGTATCACATGAATAAGTATAGATATATTACATATTTCAAATTTCTCCATATTGCAGTTGACTATTCCTTGCAGAGAGTAATGCTTATAATTTGACTATACTATTAGTTGAATTAACAGAGTGTCTTTACATAGTACATCTGGCATTATCGAATGACACTCTGAACAAACTCAGAAGAGTTGCTCGACAGACACAGCTCAGGCACGGAGAGATATAAGGTACACTGACTGGGATTCGAACCCGCTACCTCCACACTTAATCTCCGACTGGGCTATCTCATAGAGAGTTGTTGTTTGATATTTCGATATTAATAATATCTTCAAGTATGATATTAATAAACAACTTTGTCAGTATAATATCCCCTTTCCTTTGAAGTAGCGCAATACAGAAAGTCTTCAACCAATTTATATGGATTATATTTTTTAAAAGATTGTATATAAGTTTCGACTATATTAAACAGATCTTATAATTTTTTTTTCAATATTTCACTATAATTATACAACTGTCCCAATAATGTTAAGACATAGAAACATGTATTATAAATATACAAAATAGGAAATACATTTCTTGACATTTATCCTATTATTACAAATTTTGGATTTTAAAAATATTTCAGTAACGAAAAAAACAGTTTATTTTGTAAAATGACAAAAAAGTACGACGAATAGTGGGTTCAACAAGTATACACACATAATGGCCAAGAGTCGTGTAAATTCGTTACCATGGCATCTAAATTTAGAGTTATAAGTTTAATATTTTAAATGAATAGAGTGTGGGAGAAGAGATTATATCCTCAGAAAGCTCAGGGAGCTCTTTATACGAGAACCACGCGATGTAAAAAGAAGTATTTTCCTACAACAAAGGAAAGCGATATACTAATCATGTAAATAAAGACGAGGAAGGCTATGCAAGCGAATATTATCGGCTGTAGAATCTACGTTTAAAGAATGCGAAATAATGGCATCTCAATAAGCTTTTGCAAGATGTTTAATAATAATTTTGACAATAATTTTTTTTACAATATATATATATACAAATGTATTGTGGTTTTTCTTTTGCATTCCTCACGAGTGAACATTACTTGTCTTTATATACATGATTGTTTAACATTCGGTATATCATCTATCTTATGCTCGAAAAGTAAAAGTGAATTTCTTCGTTAAAATGTTTCAGATTTTTGTTGTGAAGTTTTACACATACTTATTTCGAATAAATAAAAGTTATTTGTTACTAATACTAAATTGAATTTACCGTAAAACATGTCTTTACTTACTATTTAGGAAACTTACAAAAAAAGGTAAATGTTATAGCTGTTGAGCGGGGCATTGACTAATAAATAATTATTAATTAATAGATACGTCATATAGGACAAAAATAAACAATGGATGTTAAAACTTTCCATGAGATTTAAACAAAACTGTTTAAAGTACCTTATCATGGAAATGAAGTGAGCTGAATATTTAATATCTTGATATCTGGAAAACACACCATACATATATATATAAAGTTCTGATAAATTGGTTCAATTGTTTTTGAATTAAATAAAAAAGAAAATATACCAATTTCGTACCCCATCCCCCTCCCATGTTGTCTCTAATGTGGAATGTAGTGGAATGACCAACAGAGAAGGGGATTGGGAATAAATACCCAAAGGTCAATTGTAATTGAAAAAGTATTAAAACTATTTTATAAAAAAACGTACACGTACATGTTGTCATCACTTTTTCAAAATCATTGAAGAGTAACATTTGACACAGTCATAAATAACATCTTTATTATTAAAATAATATGATCGTGACATCTACACCATCTGACAAAACAAGTTTTGTATTGTAAAAGTGTCTTTTTTGTCATCTTCATTGAACAAATATTCGCTTATTTTATTAAACTTATATTTATTACAACACCAACAACAACACCAATTAATCCTTTTCAGTCGATTTTCTTAATTTAAAATATGTTAAATTATAGTCGGAGTAAGTTTTACAAGAGTGAGTAAATTTTTAAGAAGAAATATCGAATAGTCTGAAAGGCTTTTTTTAATCTTACAATTAAATTAAGTCTAGAAAAGCCATACAATTCTAATTGTTTAATTAAATTCAGAAACATTATACGGAAACCTTTCTAAATGAATTCTAAGGAGTTTAAATAATGATTTATGTATAATATTTTGAACTTTATGTTTTGCTAACCAATTTGCAACCAATGTTTTAACAAATCTGGCAGTGAGCCACTTGAAAATAGTTTAAAAAAAACAATTTTGAGTTTCTTGCATTTTCTGTTACTTATATATCTGTAGATTATTGGTAGATAATTTTTAAGTCACTATATTAACTATAAGTTGGTCAAAATTAAAATTGACTAACCAAGTTATGCTATAAGTCAGTATTTAAAGTGGTGTATTCTAAAAAGTATGATGGTTCTAGGGATGGAATGAAAGTGGTTGGTGCCAAAATGATGCTTAATCGTTCGTTACAACTTCATGGTGCGAGATATACTATTGATCTTGGAGAAGGTGATTCCAGTTCTTTTACTAGAGTTATTCAGAGCAAACCACATGGAGATGCCTGTGACATTTCTAAACTGGAACGTGTCAAGGACATCTGCATAAAAAGATGGGGGCACGCCTTAGAAAATTGAATACACTTTGAAGACAAATTAAAGGTACTTGCTGATGCTGAAAGCTTTTATGGTCGCAACAGATTAACAGATTCACAAATAGATAGCATGCAAGTATATTATGACATGGCCATAAGGAATAATCCAGGAAATTTAGATGCTATGAAGCAAGCAGTTTAGGCCATCTATTTTCATAAGAAGTCAACAAATCACAGTCCATCTCATGGTTTATGTCCAAATACTGAATCCACATGGTGCAAACACAATAAGGCACAGCTTTCTGGTGGAACATAATACGACCACAAAAACTCTTTGCCTCCTGCTATTATGGCTGTTATAAAGCCCATCTTTTGTTATCTTTCTTAACTAAAGCTTCTCAAAAGGTGTTTGCATGGTAAGACAAGGGATTTTGCTGAAAGTTATAACAATTCTTTGTGAACACGGTGCATAATGCGTGTATTTGTTGGTATGATGACTCTAGAAATTTGTGCACATGATGCTGTTTGGTGTATTTAATAATGTAAACATATCCAGATATAATGTTCTGCAAGAACTAGAAATTAGTTATCCAAGTAAAAACACTCTCCTGGGACTTCAGGAACTTGACAGATCGTGGGTTTTATATTCCGAAGACAATTCCGAAGGAAAAGAAACGTACTTGAAGAAGTTGAGGAGGATGCTTGTATTAATTATACGATCCCGTTTTATCAAAATGACCACTTTTTGATTTAAATGTTCCCTTTTCTCAGGAACTACTATTTATTTTGTTCTGAAATTTTCAGAGAATATTTGTGATGCCAGTATGCTCTTTTGCATCTGGAATCATGCCTTAGAATTATTTAGACATCATTTTGCCTAAATGGCAAATCCGTGCTTGCAAAGTCCAATATGTGTAGATCTTAAATTCGAAGCGATCTTGTATTTTGATACAATTCCATTCATATTTTTTAATTCTAATCTTAACTGTCAATGGAGTATTAATAAGTAACTTTGCCAAATGTCGGGAAATTCTGTACAGTATTTTTTAAGTAAGGGGTACATGACATTGGGATATTTTACTATTATTTACTATATGTTGGCACACTTCACAGACTAGTATGCAGATGATGAAACAAAATGAGTATATTTTCACAAACCTTGCATAAAACAATTGCAAAACAATCATCATTGATATTTTATATTTTCAATGAATTCTAGCTATACGTATACGCTGCCTGGACTTGACAACTACAATGATTGCACAGTTATTTATAGGAGTTAATAGGACACATTGTTCATTTATAGTTTTTATATATATAGTAAAGATCACATTTTAGAGTTAAACTTTTATCTCGTATCTTTTGGGTATGATTTGAAGAACATCTTCCGAGAAAAGACCAAATCTTGATAAGAACTTAACAAATATATAAACGTGATTTTGCACCTCTGGTAGAGGACATAAATAGTCTTAAGTCAATATTTGTACTTGTCAATAATAAAAGGCAGATGTTTTATTCGTGAAATATTGTTAATTGAATATTCTAATAAGAAATACATTCTCTTAACAGTTACAGAGACTGATTTTATATTATTGTTTTTTGCGTCATATTAATATTTTAATAATATATATATATATATATATTAACATCTTATTTTTATCATACATGAATACACTGATATCTTACACGCTGGAAATTAAAAAAATACAAATATAGTAGGATTTTGAAAACGGCGCTTGTATTTGAAAGACTCATGATATTTGAAACAAAAAAATTATTGTTCTTCATATATACGTATCTCTATAGTTGATCTCAGACAATGATTTTTGTGGGTTTGTAAAAAGGTTTTGAAAGTGTTATTTTATAAGTGGTGTATATTAATCAAATCAAAAATTGTTATTATCTCTAAAATTGTTAAAAATCACTATTGTATATTATATATATTTCTTAATAATTTATAAAAATGTTATTCTAAAGTTAGAAAATGTTTCTATTAAATATAATAATCTCAAACCCAGACGTCTTAAAAACCTATTTAACCGGAGGAGTGTGGTATCAAATTGACCCACCAGTGCAGTGCAGTACTAGTAGTACATTCTTGTATAGCATATGCAGTGCAGTGCAGTACTAGTAGTACATTCTTGTATAGCATATGCAGTGCAGTGCAGTACTAGTACAGTACATTCTTGTATAGCATTTTAAGGCAATTATAAATATACCAAGTGAGAAACCACCCCAGATCTTATCATTAATGACGTCATCATCTCTGTCAGTAAGCGCCAATCAAATTATTTAATGGAAAGTATATCAGCATGTGCTTGAGTGACTAATACAAGTTTCAGCCTAAAATCTTAAACACTTTTTGAAGCAGTTAATAAACTCTATCAAAATGTCTTAAAAAGGCTGTTTTTAGCTCATTCATTTTGATTCATGTATTATGTAATCGAGTTTCTCCAATATCTTCTACCAAAATTGATTGAATCTAAATTTTTGTTTGATTAACCTGTGGGTCAATTAAACACCCACCCCCCCCTCTTAAGAACATAATATAGTTACTTCTTGTCCAGCCTGCAATACTCCACGATACCATTTTTACAACATTTCAAAATATTGCTATATAGGGTTAAAACTTTGTTTTAAAATGCTACAAAATTGCTACGAAAAGATGATGTATTTCGCTAATTAAAAATTGATGACAATTATAGTATTACAGTATTATACATTTTAAAAGCGTTATGTTTACAGAATACAAATAGGAATCCCAAAATCGAAAAATTCATTAAAATATATTCATATATAAATTTAAACGAATGATTATCTTAATTGTGCCCTAAGGTATTTCCAAAGTATCATAACATAATGGGCTCAGTCTACAAAACCAATTTTAACCATAGTTAAACCAAGATTTTATGACAATGAATTGTCTGAGTTTGTAATTAATATAAAAAAAATTGGGTTTAAACCAGTTCAAATCAGCAGCTATTCTTAGCGGTGCGTCTCTATAACTAATAATAATTAATAGGGGACGCAATTATCTTAAGTGAAACAAACGCATGCGACAATAAAAATCTCTTCCAAGTTGATTAAACATGAAATGAATGATTTCAACACGGAACGTTGGACAAATTTATTACACCTAGGAAATAGACAAGTTATATTATAGTTCACAGAATGAAAGGAAAATGTTTTGACAATATTTCAACTCCAAAGAATGGCAACATTAATTTCTGTTAATTTGGATCAAATTTTCGCGAAAAAATAACTATGTTTTTGAGATGCTTCAAATACAACAAAAACTATATATGCTATTGTGCTCATTGTTTAGAAAGCCATAACGGAACAGTGATAGACTAATATAATATATATATATTCTGAAATAATCATAAATTGATTAATGGCTAAACCTGTTAATGAACAATTATACAGTTCGACGGCAACTATAGAACAGTTGACTGTAAATAGAAAATGAGATCTACCTATCGTTTAATTGTGGAATAGTTAACCGCTTCACAAGTTGAAAACGTTTGTGTCAGGTTTATGTATAGTGATATATATATATACTACAGCAGCTATATTATAGCGAAATTTATGTATATAAACATAACGTTTAAAAACGCAATTTGATGAACTTAGATGACAATTTACAATTATTTACATATATTAGGCAGTTTATATTCAATCATAGTACAGCATATTATGACAAAAAGTCACTTGCTAGAGGACATATTTTTCTATAATTAAAATATTTGCTTTTTCATTTTCATTTAAAAAAGCATTACCGGTAATTGTTTAGGACGCTATATAACAACGTGTAATCGTTTAATGATTTTATGAACTGATGTTATCGATTACCGAATAATATAGTTGGATTTGTGATTTGTGATTTGTTAATTGGTTTGAAATGTTTATCAATTTCAATAAATATTCTGAAGGCTGGCACAATTTGTTGGTGCTCGGCACCCATCAACAACAAAACCAAATTAGTTTTAAGTTCCGTATATACAGTGTGTTCCAAAAGTACAAGTTTACACACCTAATATTGTAGGATAGAAATCGGCTCAACAAGCTCAAAATATACGTTTTGAGTCTCAGAAATTGGTTTATGCAAATATTGGGCGATACAAGTTAGAGATAATCTGAACATTGTTATTGTGCTGGAATGGATCGGGCGACGAGGTTAGATTGAGTGAAGTCCACATTGTGACACACATGGACTATCTATTTCTTCTGGAGAGTACGTTCTATCGTAGAGCTCCACAAACGCTTCCTGATTAGCGAGCGACAATTACAACATACTTTTCAATTTTAGCGTCAGATATTTTTCAGTGCAAAAAGGATGGATGTCTGTATTTAAACGCATGATTGCAATGTAGGGAATGCGATGAAAATGTCTTTTTAAACAATGATTATGATAATTTGTTGGTGCGTTTTTCTGTCCTATATAATACATGAATGTGTGTTAATCGAATTATATTCTTACTTTAGTATTAAAATTATTTGAAACGGGGTGCAATTCAGATTTTGGGACACCTCGTTAGTATAAATGTCATTGTGCAGCATACTGAATCCTCGCAAATGCACTGTTTCGTTATCTCCACGTTTGACTGGAAATTATAAATAAAATTTTGTATTTAACGTCAGTATTTGTTTAAATAAACACCCCGACTAGATTACTACAATGAAAGTTATAAGCAAAATTCAGTCAGTTTTCAAATATTTATTTTGGGAATACCGATTTGTCACTTGTGCTCGTGACATTACACCTTTCCATTTTTTTTCTTCTTCAATACAATTCTAGTGTCGCTAAAAAATAAAATTCTCTGAAACAGACCAATTGGTCAATTTTCAAATGGGGCAAAGTGGACAAAAACGAGACAGACTAATTGCAATTCAGTACATATTTACAACCTTAGCAATATACATTGTATACCGGATTTTAGGAATACCTGACTATAAATTCCTGATGTGTAGCAAAAAACAACGTAATCCGTGTTTTGTCAGTGCATTGATATCATTAAAAAAATAGTTTTAAAAAATTATTTTATTTTGGAGTGTATTTTATGAAAGGTTTGATTAACTTAGATTAATTATTCATGATAGCAGAAGTCTTAATAAAATCTGCTACAGATTTCACTAATTATGAATTCAAAATGGAATAAAACTGTTAATAGGCGTACGCTGCCTAATGTGTGAACTCGAATGACCTTTCGAGCTGTTGCGCTCGGGGTTATCCTCGTTTACACTCGGCAGCTAATGTATTAACTTTTACGTAATCAGCAATACTATGTGAAATAAACTTCAAATCAATATAATTTCCTTTCAATTATATAAACTTTTCTTTTCTATACACGTTAAATAGAAAATAAACATTGCTCGAAAATAAATTTCATTCTTTTGGATCATAATATGAAATAATATCCTCAAATTAAAGTATTTATTTTATACATTTTTCAAAAAACGTCTCGTGCGTCTTAATATTTTAATAATATTGTGTCCATTTTTTTTGTCGCAAACATTTTTATCGTATAAAAGCATCCTTTAATTTTTTCATTCTGCAATTAACACTTAGCTCGCATTGAATTGTAACAAATATATTCTTAACTTTGATTTATATGGGGGAAAAAATTCAATTTTTTCTTGAAATTTTCAGTCAAAACCGGTAAAGCTCTATACGATATAAAACATATTTTAGAATATTATTTTCCGTAATTCACTTATTTATTGTTATTATTTAACTAGTCATATCGCATTGCTTTGGTTTTGAAAATGTCGAAACTTATTTTGATACTTTCCAATTAGTAAAATCCTATTTGCAAATTCTTCATAGCAATTTCTAAAACCTGAACATTTGTATGATTAATATGAGGTTATTTGTTTGTAACTATATTAGTAAATTTTTAATCGCTCCCGTCACTTTTTAATAAAATATAAAAGTTCTAATCTTTATAGTTTCCTATGGAAGTCTACAATAAAATAAAATAATGTGATATATATATATATATTTATACAGTTGTTAAAATTTATGAAAGCGTGTGGAAGCAATAACATTTTTATGCATTCAAAAATTCAATACAAATAAGAAGAAAAAAGTAAAATATGTTACATAAGTATTAGAAAAGCAAAAGTCACAATAAATGAAACTTTTCAAGTAAACTACTGAAGCATATTCCTCGACAGGAAAATCTGGACATCGCTGTTTCGTCCTTATTAGGACTCATCAGCACACCATACCCCACCTACGAAATATGCCTCAATTCAGTATTAGTGCTTTACAAGGTCCAGATCTCCCTGACGAGGAATATGCTTCAGTAGTAAATTTGAAAGGTTTCATTTTATTGGAACTTTTTCTTTTCTAATTCAATACAATTGTTTAAAATGTATAGGTCAAATAGCTTTGATATTTGTATCCTGGAGAATTTTGAAAATGTAAAGCCATTGGTTATTGTTATTATTTAGTTATTTGTAACTCATTTTTTTTAACAAAAGCTGGTTATATGTATGATGTATAAGTTTGATGTATATAATAAAATGCTACAATAAATTCCTATAGATATATCTATAACATGCTATAATATTAAATAATTTACCAATTGTTGCTACGAATAATGTAGTTTAGGACTGGTCCTGTATTTGATTTATTAATATTGCTATAATAATCAAAAAAAATTACAATAAGCACGACCATCAAAAAATAAAATTAATAAAAATGTTGCATTCTTTTTACTTAATTTTTATTCATTACTGACCGGGATCATTTTAAACCACTCCCTTGTCGTTATAAAATTAAAAGTGATAAATTGCATTTCACGATGTTTAACGAAATATTAACTTCTTACTATTTTTAGTTTTTTTATTATTTCTATTAACTTTTTTATAATTTAAAAAACACAGTATTATACTTCAAATTTGAAATATTATGTTGTTTATTAACTTGGGTGCAAAAATAGGACAAATAAAATTTTTGGCCAATATTTAATCAAAATGCTTTCATTTGAAAACAAAACTCAATACGGTGTAAATAAATTAATATCACAAATCTATTGAACATGGAAAAAACCTCGAATAAATTCAACATACCATGGAATTTTGTTGAATAATTAAATATGGTTATTAATTATTAAGAAAACAATCGTTTGATTATTAAATTGTTGTAAGTTATCATCACCAACATAATTGATTTATTAATTGAATACAAAGCATCTCGCACTTTATTGTCGAACAAATACCAACCTCGTTGGACACGCTGGCATAAGAGCTGATTTATAGTTGACAAAAAGAGTATCCTCTTGAATTTTTGCGACCTCTTCTGCGTTTCTTTGCACTGCATTATAAATGTTTATATAATTAAATAGCTTAATGTATTTCTTCATTTTGTATTGTACTTTGGGTTTCTCCTGCAGGCTTTTGCAAGATAGTATTTAAAAGCATCGATTCCTCCTCTTCCGCCTCATTCAACATCGTATTATCCATCGATAGTATTGATGTTTCCTCCTCTTACAATATTAACTTCTTGTCTGTCATAGATTGATTTGAGTTTACTATTTTGTTCGACATTTTTTGTTGATTGAAATCAGTTCAAAATTAATAACAACTTTGAATAGACTTTTATGCGCTATATAGTAGAAAAGTAGATAGTAGCAATAAATCCTTAATTGATGCAAGCTCCTAGCTGTGCGTTTAACAGAACCTTATTTACACGAAGAAAGTGAGTGAGAATTCTATAAATAATCTTGTTGTATATGGGGCAGTTATACGACATGATTGAAACTTTAATGGAACATTCTGTTAATGTTTATTAACTGTTTAGTTGATTACATTCATTGTATACATTTTTGGATAATTTTTTTCCTTTTATGATTTATCGGTTTTAAAATGTTATTTTATATAAATATTAATATTTAACAGCATTTCTTATAAATATTAAATATAATATTTAACACGAGTAATTATAATTCACGGACTGTACAGTTTATGAAATAAATCAAGGATTAAAAATTAAATTAAATTGAACTGCAGAATTTTCTTTTTATTTATTTAACTTAATAGGGAAATAGGTCGTAAATTGTACAGTGTAAATATGAGCACACGATTACATCCATTCATTATTAAAAGCTTAATCACAACGTGATTTTTCTAATCTCTTGCTAGGTTGGATTTAGTTATCTATACGATGTTTTATATTCATTTATTTATACTGCAGTGAGTTGCGTTTAAATATTGGAGCACTCTTATTGAAGAATTTTAAACAACTATTACGTTTTATCCATTGGAAATTAGAGAGGAGAGCTCACAAATATGTCCGTTTGTGGTAAGAGCTGGAAGCATCATAACCTTATCTCCAATTACCTTCTAAATAGCAAAATCAAACTCATTTCCATAAATTTACTCGGAAACGACTTTTATCTTATTCATATCGGTACGGTATACATTGAGTCATAGAAATCAAAAAAACTTTTCTGTTGGAGTTAGGGGGTGATCCAGAGTAGACTTAACTCCAACCAACTACTTTTTCTTAGTAAAAAATCAATCGTTTTATTATCCTTTTTATATATATATGACATTTACAACTGGTCGTGTTAGATCAACAAAAAAAAAGAAAAATGGATCAGATTTTTGTACAGCAGTGGAGTCCATAACCAACATTTTTGTCTGAACAATTCATTTTTAAACAATTAGAAAAATTATTCTAATAATATTTATTTTCCAACTAACAGACGACCATTATTAACAAAAGACTTAAAAATATATACCCACCTCATCTATATTACACATTTGTACTCTATGATGTTATATTTCATTTTATAAATTGTTTCATAATATGATATACGTGTTCTTATTAAAGTTTTATAAATCTAATCTAAACTGAATTTTACTTATCTTTTTACTTATAATATTAGTCGATTAATTTTATTTTGAAAATTAAAATAATGATCACCCTGCAATGCTAAGTAAGCCTATTGTGTCACAGATGTCACAGAGATCTACGTGGTACTTTAATCTTTCTGATGTCACAAACAATTTTTAAACGTTATTGAATAAGGAAATGTTTATTCCAAAACAAAAATTATGGTCAATTTTACGGACATAACAAAAGTCAGGTCTGAGAGCAACTTTAGAGACGTGACACAAGCCAGGTCTGAGAGCAACTTTAGAGACGTGACACTATCCAAGTCTGAGAGCAACTTTAGTGACGTGACACTAGCCAGGTCTGAGAGCAACTTTAGAAACGTGACACTATCCAGGTCTGAGAGCAACTTTAGTGACGTGACACAAGCCAGGTCTGAGAGAAACTTTAGAAACGTGACACTATCCAGGTCTGAGAGCAACTTTAGAAACGTGACACTATTCAGGTCTGAGAGCAACTTTAGTGACGTGACACTAGCCTGGTTTGAGAGCAACTTTAGTGACGTGACACAAGACAGGTCTGAGAGAAACTTTAGAAACGTGACACTATCCTGGTTTGAGAACAACTTTAAAGTCATGCTTTTACAAACCTAAGTTTTATAGAAACGTTAGAGAAAGGTTTTAAGACCTTTAATTTTTTTAAGAGTGGCGAGGTTTTCAAAACTTTCCAAGATTCGTGATTTTCATTAAATTTTCAGCAGCGTATAACATATTTATTCATAATGATAACATTAACTTGCAAATATGTTTTCAATATATTGAAACATAAACATGACACAAAAAGCAATAATATAAATCACTGTTATTCCTTTAAAAAAATTAATTTTATAACAGAATATTTGTTTTTCTCAAATTTTACAAGTAAAAGCTCAACATTCCTGTCTTTAGTTCTGACGAAGAAATATTGACTTAAGACTATTTTTGTCTTCTACGACAGGTGAATAATCACGTTTATATATTTACTGATCTTATCAAAATTTAATAATAAATTTAGTCTTTACTCGGAAGGTGTTCTTTGAAATCAGACGCACATGATAAGATATGAATGTTGAACTTTAAAATACTATATTTAATATAAAAAACAGACGTAATTAATGTGCACTATTACTTGCTATAAATAACTGTGCAATGATTGTATAAGGGTCATGTCCTAACAACCTATTCACTATTGAAAACTATGGGAATTAGATACACAATGTGAGAACTTTATATTTAAAAGTATTTTCAATGCGAGTTTAATTTAAAAATTATGAAATATATAATACTTATTTCGCTTCAAAATCTGTGCTGAAAATAGTTGAGATCCGCTTTAGCTGAAATATTCAAACGGGTCGGAATAACGCCGTCACTTAACTTAATTGTTTTTTTAAAATACGTCGTCACTGAATATTGCCGTCACTGAATAACGCCGTCACTGAATATAAATTAAGTGATGGCGTTATTCAGCGCCCCATTCAAACATGGGATTAATATAAAATATAAAAAACATTCGGAGATTTGCATAAACATTATTTTACGTTTACTGAACGTCTATAATAAAATTAAAAAAACATGTTTTAAAATATTTATGTGTCAATTAAAAAAAGTAAATTACTTGTATTATCGTCTTATTAATCTTTTTTTATATATTTTATTCAATTATTTTATATTTCTTATTGAAAATATTATTATTTTCTATTTAAAATCATTAATTAAAAAAAATTCAACCATGAAGCATATTTTTTGAAGTATTTAAAATCCACTTAACGATTTATTGACTATGATGCAATAAATATTTTCTTTATTAAAGTTAACTTGTATATTATTTCATTAAAAATTGACAAAAACACACATTTTTGCGATAAAATTTGTTTATCAAAATTCTATTCCCTGTTAGTGGATTAGATGTCACAAATAAATTATACAATAATTAATGTTGGACAAATTATGACGCTATTTACACTAAACCATGTGACTAAATTTATTCAAATGTTTTTGAATGTTAAAATTAAATATTTATGAATGGAATGCTTTTTGAATTACAGACGATAAAAAATGGTCTAAGTTTTACTAACC
>JAUZND010091161.1:0-11590 GCA_034780555.1 Coelogynopora nodosa
GCAAGTTTCATATGCGTCTATCTAATTAACTTTTGGGAAATTATAAACCTTAAAAACATAGATATCATATATTATATTTATTTAAAATAAAGTTAAACTTTCAAGATTGATAATCATATTAATATTAAAATTACATAAACAATTCAGACATTAATAATGCAAGAAAATGGCTTAAAATCATGATTCCTTTTACAGAATTGAGAAAAAAAGTTTTCTCTACAGATGGGAACATAGCCTTTTTTTGAGAAATTGTGACATTCACTATGTGACATTTTAACCTATATACTTATTTTTGAAATGTGCCAATACGATTTAGTTCCCGAATGTCTTCAAACATACAAAAATTAGCAAAATCAGCGAATAATAAACGATTAAGGCCAATATCAGATTTTCGATTTGTTGGGGTGTATGTACATGTCTGAAAAATGTCACTTCCGATTTTGAGTTAGGGGTTTAGACACACTCACTAGCCGATTAGATACACAACTGTCGAAATCAAACTTTGATCTGACCCTTGGTTCCCGATTTATAAGGATTTTAGTAAACCTAAAGAGAGCCTGTAGTGGTTGTAAAAAACCGATTTCAACAAATAGTACATGAATATTGAGCCCTTTGCCCCCCTCCCTCCAATGATACCTCATTTATAGATATAGGACCTTCCTGTGGGTCACAGGATTTGAAGCCGTTTCTATGGGGTGGTGTCCTTAGCCGGGACCCAACGCAAACTTATGCACTCAAAATACATATTAATATATGTAGAATAGAAAGGGGAATCAAATAGTATCGGATAATTATTTAAAGATATATATATGGAATTCTACCTAAAAAGCATTTTATGTATTTTGAAATGGCAAAGACAATAACACTAATAGACCAAATTGCCTTAACATTGAAATTTGTCAATTTATTGCAATGGTATTGCACTATATTAAAGTGGATTGCAATAGTTCATGATTAATTGCAATTTTCACAATTTAATCTTCAATTTATTGCAATTTTCACAATTTAATCTACAATTTATTGCAATTTAAATTGAATTAACTTGATATTTTAAGCAAATCATACTACTTTCAGTAATATAACAATTATACTTTTTCTTTCAAATTGATAAAATTAATTATATTCAATGTACAAATAAATCAAAAATACAAACACGAAGGAATATTAAAAATATGAAAGCAGTAAGATCAAACGAGGTTAATAAGAATGACATATAGAGAGCCATGAATACATAACAATATTAAAATGGGAAGAAATGTTGAATCCTTAAAAACGTCAAACTATATTTCCTCTATTTATCACACGATATAATTAATCAGGAGGGTAAACTTTTCTAAATATCAATGAATAAAATACTGTATCATTTAATGATTAAATAACTAACTTAAATGCACACTGCTAAATGGCTTGTCAAGTTATGTGTATGTCTAACAGTCTAAATTATACATGTACAACAGTCAAGATATACAAATGTACATAGTTTTATATCTATAAGTTGGTAAAAATATATTTCGTCAAGGTATTATGAATTATTATTCACTGTTATTATACACTGTTAAAAAACGCATGGGGATTTTTAATTTAACATTTTAACCAAACCCGTTTTAACTCGCGAACCATTTGAAATATACCTAAATTGGCTTGCCGGCCATATAATATGGAACGTAGTATTTATCTCGCCATAATTGGCTAGCCAGCCACATGGAACATGTCATAATTGGCTTGCAAGTGAGAAAGAACTTTGTGCCAAGGTAAAGGTAATTGTGAAAAATCACATTCTAATAGACTTGTCAGCCACATATAACATGTCATAATTGGCTCACAGTAGTATAGGAAGGGTTAATTCGAGCACACTTTTTGTTATTTTACCGAAACACTTGACCTTTCATAATGAATCCCCCACAAGTATTCGTATTTTTTATTTTACAATCCGAATCGTTATGGGTCATAAATGTTCCAAACACTTTCATTAGGTATATTTTTTTAGGGTAGTAACCTATAACAACCAAAGTTGGTATGATGACTCACAAATATAACATCACTATGTTTATACTACTTACAAATGTTTGTAAGTGGTGTGGTATATAACCTTAACAATTTAAATTAGTGTATAATTACATTATATTATTATTTTTTGTTTTCAGACCGTTTTTTTAAATATTAGACGAAAAATTACATCATTCGTGATGTCCTTTTTGTTTTTAGCCTTTAAATGTTGAGGTTTACAACTTATTAATCATTACATCATTCATAACTAAATTAGGAATAATGACTCACCAACATAAGCCAAATCTTTTATACTACTTTTTTTGTAAGTAGTTTAAAAAAATGTTGTTAATTGAAAAAATTATATAGTAAAATAAAATTTAAAATAGAAATTCAGAATAACTATCAGCTATCGTCAATTTTATAAAAATCCTTTGAAATTTAACAAAATTATACAAATGTTGGTGATTGACAGCTAATTATATATTTTTTATATAGTAGAATGAAATTAAATAGTAGATAGACTAGCAGAATAGTTATGAATCAGTGCTTATTATTTTAAATCAGTTAAAATTTGAAAATATTGTAAACATTTTACCATTGTGTTGTATTATGGCCATATATTGCACGATAATTTCAATGAGGATTCTGACGTTCCGTCAGCTTTATTTAGCTACTTACAGATTGATCTCCCTGACCTCTAGTATAAATTGAGAAGATTTACCAGCTAAATTTAATAATTTTTGAAAATCTCGACACGAACAGTCGTATTTGCAATCGCTCTCACGGGACAGTATCAAACGATATTGGTATATTTTTTACACCAAAGTGCGTGATGCTGCATTAGACTCATGATGATGATGAAATTAATGTACAAATTCATCTCAAACTTTATATAATGAAGTATTACTGTGTAACTTTAATAAAAAATTGGATTCATAATTTTTTTCTTTATTGATTTTGAACTGAATTGAATTGATTTTCTTTATATTTATGTACATTTAGTCGGAATTTTTATTGAAATTAATCTGATTTATCGAAAATCAAGCTGACTGAACATCAGAATCCTGACTTAAATAATCGTACAATATATGACCATAATACAACACAATGGTATATTGTTTTCAATTGTGTCAAATTTTAACTGATTTTTTAAATTTAGCATTGACTCATAGCTATTCTGCTAGTCTATTTATTTTATTTTATTCTGCTAAATATATTTTTTTAATTTGATTAGCTGTAAATCGCTGAAATGTCTATAACTTCGATAAATTTCAACAAATTGTCGCTAGCTCGTAGTTATTCTATATAAAAAAAATTAAAATATGATACCACTTGCAAAAAAAAAGTAGTATAAAAAATTTGGCTTATGTTTGTAAGTCATCATATCAAGTTTAGTTGTCATAAGTAACATTAAAAGTTTTTGTAAACATCAACAATATTTATAATGAATTAATATTATTATAATCAAATTCGACACTAAATAAAATGATTAAGTTTATATACTACTTACAACATGATGGGTGGTTGGGTATGTCGAAAGGTCAGTTATTAAAATCAAAGTTTAAACAATGTGCTCGAATCGACTCTACCTATACTACTGCTTGCGAATTAAATAGGGCTTTTTTGAAAGCCAGAGACATGTTAAAAACCGCTTCCTAGTCAGTTTGCCAGGCAAAAGAAAAAGCCTGAAAATATTTGTATACAAACATGTATTATAATACTACTAACAAATAAAAGTGGAATAGAAAAATAACAGTTATGATACAGAGCAGAAAATCTCCCATACTACTGACATATAGATAAATATCAAATACAATTAATAGCGTGCTGTAAACATAACCTATAATAATGAAAAGTACAATTGATTGGCACATAATTAACAAGGATTGTGGCCCAACTTTTTTTCAAGAATGGTACCCGACCTATTGGACCTAGCAGAAGCAGGATGTGGTTAAAATCCCATTAGCCCTCCTGCTGTAATGATCAGCGTTCATCTGCCACACATTTCAACCGATGCGCCAGACAAACGCATTTGTGTCCCGTGTGACTCGTCGATATTGTTAAACTTTTGAGGATGGGAAGAATATATATTTTTGAATACATCGTATATAGTACAAGTGTAGAATATCTAGTTTATAAAATGTTCCTAAACTTGATTAAAGGGAAACAATTATGCAATATTTGATCTAAATATTACGCAAACCCAATAAGATTAGTCTACTTAAAAATAGTAAATATCGTAATAGTAAAAAAATGCTATCTTATTTTAGAACTATTCAGCAAACCTTAACAGTATATATATAAATATCATTGTTAGTTATGATCCGCTACTGACAAATGCGTTTCATAATAAAACATACGAATAATGATTAGAAATAAACATTAGTAGTATAGGAGTAGTGGATTGGAGCACACTTATAAATAGATCATGACCCATGATTATAAATAGATTATGAACCCCCCTGTATTCTTATCAGGAAAAGTATAAATAGATAGGACTTCATTGTTCAAATGCATTCTGATTCTAACTCTTGACACGAACGGTATTATTTACAATCGCTCCATCCGGATTTTAATTTGTTTTGATTAGACCAGTTAAGCTACAAAATTGAGTCTGCTTCATACTGTCGACGGTTATTGCTACAGGAACTAGCAATAAAGGTGCAAGAACTACCAATAGCAAAATGCAACATGTTATAAGGACTTTGCGGTATCAGTCCAATAAACAATTATACATTCGATCCAATATATTTGGAAAAGAAGTTCAACGGCTATACCCGGGATAATGCAGTTTTGCCTATTGAAAAGGATAACGATTTAGATATTTTTCTAGCAATTACATTTTTTAAGCGTTAAGTCGAAAAAGGTCTGCAACAACTTTTCGAAACCACAACTGGTGCCGATAAATATATTTTTAAAATGAAGGCAACATATTCTGAGGACCGACAAACTGCGTGGTTAAAATTATCAATGCATTTAGAATATTCGACTAGCGCGGGATAAGAATAACAATTCCGTTTTAATTTGGACCCGGGCCATATCAATAAGTGATCCATGCCACTAACCTCTACTGTGGTGATCATGGAACCAAGGGCTACAAATTTAGGTTATTGTTCAAAATCTATAAAAGTATATACAAAGAGGTAAAGATCGTACCACTCTTCGAAATCGAGCCAGCATTATGTGGACCAACAAACAGAAGAAAAAGAAGACGATAACGATGATTATAATTAGAGAGGTCCATCGATTTCGAAAAAGCAGAAAACAATTGCCCTGTACATGTAAGAAAGATAATTATTACATGTTTAATTCTGATACATTTTGATTATCGAATTCTTTATATACAATACATACATTTGATTACTTATTGTAGACGTGCATGTATACGTTGAACTTATATTGATGTAATGACTTTAAATAGTGTTATATAAATATAAACATAACATTTTGAGAATATATTACATTTATGCTAATTCTTTTCTAGGTACATTAACCAATAAAGTGCAATTTATAAATAATAATCCACATGTGTCTAGTTAGTTCAGGTTTAGAGCTGCAAGCTTTACTTATTAAAAATTCAACATATTTTGCAAAGTCGTGTATTTAACAGAACATATATATTATAGAGATGTTTTATAACCAGAACAAACTCCGGGTATAAATGCAAACAGCATAGTATTAGTCGATTGACAATATTTCACACAGCTCCTTCTTACAATTATCACATTGAAATTCTAGATTGAGTAAATCAGATAAAAGTTTATACATCACTTTATCTCGTTTAATTTCCGAGTTCATTACCTTTGTGACATAAAGCGACCATTCATCATTAATAAAAATGGCATATATTTTGTACACATTCATAAAAGGTCATTCGCTTCGTAACATGCTTGATATTTGAATCAGTATCATAGTCACATTCATAATAATTTACACACCTAGTTACATCTCTTAGACAGGTAAAAAATACTTTTACCAGTAACCATTCTCTGTTGCAGACTGGTTCAAAGGTGGGCTCTTTGAGCTCAATAAATCCGGGTTTAATGAGTCGGTTCACATTTGTCAGCTATTTCAGTCATGTAGTCTTGCTTTTGATTAACTGATTTAAGTAGGATCATTGCACCAATACAGTCCTCCAAGGTTGGTCGAATTTTACGACGAATATGTACATCAAAGGCCTCTTGAAATTATTTATCGCAAGAAATAAACTTTCCAGTTAAGAGAGAACCCAGGATTTCTCCCACAATAAGTACATGCTGAAGTAATCCACCAAGTGATTTAAAACATTATGTAGTAGCAACACTTCCATTGAATGGAAAACAGTCATCGATTTGTTCGTTACACATGAAAGAAAATAATGTAGTTGTTCATCCATTTGAAGACATGACAAAATTATGTTTATAATAAAATATCAGTATAAACTAATAATAACTCAATTTTTTCACAATAATGGTTGACCTAGCAGTTAAGGCGGTAGACGTAATATCTAATGGATCCATAGATCCACATGTGTCCATATACCACAGCCGAAAAAATATTAGATATACTTAACCAATCGAAAACATTTAAACTAAAACGTTTTATTATTGGCTGGTTTATTTTATACAAGCAGGTAATAAACGATATTGAAATAATTTCTATCACATACTTAATATGGACCAGTCGTCGCAGAAAACCGTATAATTGCTAGAGAATAACAAAAATTGAAAGAAATTACACTTGAAAATATGTTTAGACTTTCACTTGTGTTTGATTATTATGTTAAAATTTATACCAGACGTCCTCAAATGATTCCGTTACGACACAAGAATTCAAGCACTTTATATTTCAAAGGCGGAAAATGCGAACTATGGGTTCGGGAGCTATCTGCAACAATCTGTGAGTATTTATTACATATGTTGGACATATCCGTCCGACTAGAATGTTTCTCATCGGTCATCAACTGTTGTGCTTCACCTAACCATGGTTTGAATCAACTTATATCAATTTGCAATAAACTAATTTCCACCCGGTATATTGTACGAATCCGAACTATTTTCTGCAATTTAGTTAAAATTATGATGTGAACTACATATATATCTTATATCTTTTATACTGGAAAAGTTGTTATTATGGGACCATGTGCAGAGACAATTTTCAACCATTTCTGAATGATTACTTTTAATTTGTAAGTTTTAATGTTATTTCTTTATAAAGTATATGTACATAGAGCTCTATATATTAATAAGAAATTAAAAACAATCCATATATTATTATTATTACTTTCTTTATTAAAGGGAAGTATAACAATGAGGGTGAATAAAACGTATAGTGCAACAACATTAAATACCTCACCACTACAGTTGTGATTTTTGAGGAGCAGTAGCACATGCACTGTCCAACACGGTTGATTTGGATAACTTGATAATAAGATGTTTTGCAATAAGATCATTACTGTCAAGAAATACACGATCAAAATCTAACAAACTGTCAGATAGAGATTTACCTCTCACTTTATAATATAGATAATATGTACATAATTAACCACCTTGGGTAGATAACATATTTTCTATGCACTCGTTTGAATAATATCAAAAGCGTGTGTTTAGGTTTAACCAACGCTGAATTTGTGTAGGAGATATGCGTCCAAAACTATCAAAAACTTTTACCAATGTTATTATGATCAATATAAATGGAAAACCAATGTTGACCAGATAAATTGTTTGTATCAGTGTTTACAATAAAAAAAAGCGGTTTAGAATACTGTATCGTGTTATGCAGATATGTCCAATATCGGGAAGTTTGTTCACAGAGTAGACACACCGCTAAATAGCAATTGGAGAAGACAGTCTCGCGACACAAGCTGAGTCAGATCATTACCCGTAATCATCTCAAGTCTTGAAGTCTGTAATAACGTTTCGATGATGAGTCACTTCCACATTTCTACCTTTGCAAATTTCAGTTCCAACCAATATTGCCTTCATAGTAGGGTTGTGCATATTCCGTCATGTGTAAGTCTAGCGTCAAATTAAACCAAAAAGAGTATATCCAACGAAAAAAATTGCCAGTTTGATGCCAATAACATCGTTATATTTTAATTGTTCCAAACTAAATTAAACGGGTTGAATGTCTAATCACCATTGCATGGCAATATCGTCGTTGGTAACCTTACTGACGAAAAGAAACTTTGGCAATTAACCGCGGATTTTTTTAACCATCTTTTTTTTCGAGTGAGAGAGATCGCCTTTCAGTTTTCTGGATAGGATAAATTGGATTTTGATGTCTCAGCGTCAAATCATTTATGCTTGACACTGCAGAAACGATTTTAACATAACGAACTTAGAAAATTGCTTCTTCAATTTTAATTCTTCCAGTTTTGACATTCCGTCCGTAAGTCGTTGAAGATAAAACTCTGGTTTACTGCTGTCATATCGGTTTGATTCAGCATATATTTTTCGTGTGAAAGCATATCGAAACAAACCAGTCCGTAGAATTTAGCTGTATTTACGGTATTTGTAAAATATCCAAGTAGTTTCGCAAGAGCTGTGTTGGTTGTCAAAATCCATATTGGTGGCATCATCTTTTATATAGCATGATACAAACAGTTGAGCCTTTTTCGCATTATCACCATACAGAAGAAGATTATTGAGATAGGCGCAATAGGGATACATGAGAATTTCTTCATCCACTTGCTTGTTACCAATCGTTGATTGCCAATATCGATTGCCTGATTTTCTACTTTCTTTCCCAGCGTTTTTAGATGAGATTTAGATGTACCAAAGAGACGCTTAGCCAGTAGCACAAGCATAAGTTTCAAAAATCCAAATGTGTTCCCTTCAACTTCTCGCCTTATATGACCTGAGTATATTCCTCTTGATCCAATTTGACATCGTCTACGGCCAACATATGTGAGCATTCCATAGGATATTTTGATAGAGCCATAGCAGTTTGCATATTGTATAGTTGTAATCAACAAGTAGCACATATTTTATAAGCGTTTACGTCAAAGGTGAAGATTATACATGTCTTTCCTTCTATGTATGGAATCAGCTTACCAATATCATCTCTGAGCTCCACTTCAATTGAGTTGATAAATCTAGTGTTTGATTTACATATATGGGGTTTGTGTATATAATTGAAATTGTAGATCCATATGATGCAGTATTAAAGGCCATATTTTGTAGAAGTGGTACTCGTTTGATTCCAACATTCATGTTTTCACGTCCATAGTTTGGAGAATATTTTACCTTGAGTTTAATTTTCTCAACTCTATGTAATGTAATAAGTTACTTTGTTAACCCAAGAATATATGAGAATCGTTCATTGAATACCAGAATTTCTCCATCCTTTAATTCTTCATCGAGGATGTTGCTTCCAACATCAATTGATCAGTTTTCACAGTGTCTGCCGATGGTATGATTTTATGCTTGACAAATTCACCTTTGCTAAAGATATTCACATTTAGTGCTTGTGATAGTGATTTTACATTTTAGTGTCGATCTGACTTCACACAAAATGTTTGATACAAAGGTTTCTCCAAAGATGGGTCGCTTTGTTCCATTGTCCACCAGTACTTTTTTACTTTTTATTTCCTCTTTCCAAAATGTATTCTTCCACTACCTTGTCGTTGTAGCGGAGCACATATTATTGATTCTTGTTCGTCAAATGTAATCAATGCATCCTTTATTATTTCTCGAGCTGCAAAAACAGACGGTGCCTTCAAAATAAAATCAAGTGCTTCTTGGCTGTCATTAATTCTCTCATGAAATCTTAGTCCCCAAACAATTTGTGCACTTAGTGTGATCTTACCAGGAATGTTGTCGTCTTTATTGATAGGTTTACGGTGAAAATGGCCATCATAGTGAAGCAAGGTTGTGAATTCACTAAATCGCTCAGATTCAAGAACTTTACTTGTATGGTCTATCATATTACATGTATAATACCTCCACGTTGCGTTAAAAGAAGGTACACTATCTGTTGTACAGCCACTTTACCAGTCGATTATTGTCTTGCCAATTTTGTTTACAACAAGTTCCTCATTATTCCTGTATAAAGCCACACACTTGTCGTAATAAATGTTTTTATAGCGTCCCTGAATTGTATTTCCACAAGTCCTACTTCCCCGTTCCCATATTCATTCAAAGTGTTGAAATTTTTAAGATAAGTTCGATATTTTGCCGCCATTCCATTCTCGTCCAAGTTACTTGGTAGTATAACGTAAAAACCGTCTTCATTGCGTTCAATCGAGTATGTTTTTATGAAGTATCCACTCCTGGTATAAACCCCTGTCCACATGTGTGAATAATGTTTTCGATTCGACGCTAATTGTCTTTGTTTATATCCAACTGAAGTTCCTGTTTCTAAAGCAACCCTCTAATATTATATTTTTTGTGATCGCGTAGTTCATACATAACCGTGGAAAACTTGGTATTGATTGAGTTGATGAAACATTCTTCTGCTGTTCAATTTGTATGTATCCTTTATCAAATATTTGTTTTGCTTGGATACTCTAACCCAATCACCAACCTTAAATGAAGGTTTCTTCATTTTATTCTTATACCCACCATACATTTATAGCCATACACCTCAAGAGCCACTTATAGCCACTTCACTAGGAGCTTTATGTTTGAGACTTCGATGTTGAAAGTTATTATAAAAGTGAACAAATTTCGGAAGAATATCAAATCACTTATAGGAATCCTGTTTAGTGAAAATGCACCACATACGTCTCTGAATGTGTTGTGGCACTCTCTTGCAAATACAGTTGCATACTCGTATTACGGAATAATTGGAAGTCCATCAGGCTAACACGTTCTTATATGCATTTTTAGCATTTTGATCAATTTAAAATGTAAATTTCCTTGTCCGCATTCAAATATGTTTATAGAGTCCATCATATCTGAAGTGGTTGCTATTTAACGAGATGAGCAAGGGAGTTGTCCAACATTAGTTAACGATATTACTTGTGCAGTCTAATGTCTTTAAATCATCCGAAACCAAATCAATAAATATATCTGTCGTCTCGGGTACAATATTTCGTCAGATAGATCAATAATATCGTTTGGTACTACTGTAGTTCTATCAGTACAGAGACTTGTCCATAGTCGATCTATTAAATGTGGCTCAGGGTCTACGTTGACTTCAGCAGGAGAATCAATTACATATTGTAGTTTGATGCAATAATGGAAATATATTTGACCATAATTCTGACTCAGAATCCATATGATCAGACTGTGGGTAAAGGAATGACCACCATCTATTGATCAAATACTGCTAAAGTTCTGCGTTGAGAATGGGATCACTATCATAATTTAGTGCAGTAATTATGGGTTCCTGAAAAATACGTGACTCCATCTGATCAGGCTGAGAAGTGTTGAATTGTAATAGCTCCCGTTCAAACTGAGCAAAAGTATTGTCCTGATAATAAATAAAAAATGGAATATGGGCATTATAGGCAGCGACGATGTTGCTGTTGATTATGTTAGTAGAGTTGATTATGTCGGAAGAGATGATTATGTCGGAAGAGATGATTATGTCGGAAGAGTTGATTATGTCGGAAGAGTTGATTATGTCGGAAGAGTTGATTATGTCGGAAGAGTTGATTATGTCGGAAGAGTTGATT
>JAUZND010091172.1:0-15151 GCA_034780555.1 Coelogynopora nodosa
TAACAATCGTTATTGATTTATTCTGTATTATTATTATTCATATAATTATTCAAATATAATTCTTGGATTAATAAAAAAAAATTTGAAGACTAATAGATATTTGGAAATAAAAAAACGAAATTTTTTTCCGGACAACCTATATTTAAATCAAAATTATAATCTGTATATAAAACTTAAATACAACGAAATTATTATTATGTATTAGTAATAAACCGGAGCTTTCGAAATACGTAACGTAATATGCATTGTTTGATTTTCCGTGAAAAACACAACTGAATCGCGGCAGATCAAATGTTAAAAAAATTGTTGTTAAAGTTAGATGAACTTTACTTTAATTAAATGCAAATATGTAAATCAATCATAATATGCAATATTTTTCATTGATAATGTAATGGTGATATTATCGTAAAAATAAATGTTATAGATTGACTTATGATTGCGTTACGTTAAATGTTTAACTACAAATACTTCCAACTTGCGCTTATATCATAAATAAAATGTTGCTTAAGAATATCAAGTGTACGTCAGTTCGATTCATATTGTGCAAATATTCATTAAAATTTTTTAACATATATCCATATAACCTTTTGAGTATTATAGCAATATTTTTCAGTAGTTTTGGAACTGTCCTAAAGAATTTCTCCAGGAAATGTTTTTTACAACAACTAGTACTTTTTAATTTAACTTGGCAAATATGTACATCTTATTTGTAGAAGCTTCTACAAATAAGATGAACATATAGGATTGCATCATAATTTATATTATGAACTGTTATTTATAAACTGAACATATAATTATTGAATATAACTATAGAACTGAGCAATAAATATTCAATGAAACAAAACAATACATTTATAATTAAACTGTAGGCCTACTCTCTGTAAATGATAGGCTACAAAAACATTTTAGAAAAATTTCAATTGTTGTTAATATATTGTCAGCGTTATTTATAGCATTATCACAAAAGCTCAAGTACTTTATTTCGGGCTTTTATAAAAAATATTTATGTAATACATTTTTAGATATTTAAAATTAGTTGTATTTAAATTGAAAGGAATGGTTATTCGGGCCCCTTGGAAGCCCCTAGATGCGGATGTGAAGAATATTCTAAATATATGCAAATATTTGAATGCATTAAAATGTATTTATTAGATTATATATTCATTTTAATTAATACGAAATGCATAACTTGTACTAAAGGATTTGATAACATTATACAATTATTTTTATTTAATAATTAATCAACAATTAAAATGTGCACTGCATAATACTTACGATAAAGACGATTAGTTAATTAATTAAGATTAGGCTATTACTTAAGACCGAGAAGTAGGCTACTATGGCTATTTCTTCGCAAATTTAGTTCAGGTTATTATATAATATTGTGCAAGTGTTATAGAGTATTTAATGAAATTGTCACACGCGTATTACTATATTGAAAGAGAAGCTATTCTAGAAACGAGAATGACAATATTATCGATTGGATAGATGTTGCTAAGTGATGCTGCGTAAACAATATACTCCATCAATATCACACAGCCGCCAACCTATCCGTGCTCTATTTATCTCTCTCTCTCTCTCTCTCTCTCTCTCTCTCTCTCTCTCTCTCTCTCTCTCTCTTTTTCTTTCTTTTTCTGTTTGTAATCTTACTATAGCTGACTTTTAGATTGTAATGGTTGTGATATTCACGTTTGTATTTTGTAGTTTAGCAAAAATGGTTATGATTTGATTTAATTTTATTACAGTTTTTTAATACATTTGTCAAGTGAAACTGCTCTAACACTATTTATTTCCTGTATAACACATGACTTCCACCAATACACACGATCAAGCCAGAAGTAATTATGTAAAAAATCGAGGAAATCCGGGCCAATGGTTTCAGGTTAGTGAACAGTAGCCTACATATTGGATTTATTTATATTTGATAATGCAGTTGTGCCATATATCTTACCATTAATATAATAGGACACTAAGGATACTAAGGATACTAATACACTAATATATATATATATTGATCAGTTGATTGCAACAAATAGATATATTTAAATCTGAATCACAAAATTGAAAGAATTGAAATATGATGTATAGCCTACTAAATAATATATAATTCAATTCTGAAAAATCTTAACAAAGCTATTTTGTCCTTGTTGGGAGTCCTCAGCAAAATAGTAGCATTTTACATTATTCAGCAGCATTCACATTTTACATTTTTGATTTCATCTGCTGACAAGGAAGTAACAGCTCCGTTTAGATGTCTTCATTGTTAAATATGCTTTAGTAATAATATTTTTCAAAGACCATATTTTATTGTTTTTTTTATTTAATACATTTTTAGAATGTTTTTTCTTTTTCTTATACAAAATGTATCCATAATTACTCATTTATTTTTACGATCTACAAAGTCATTGTTGTTTTTATTCTATTTTAAACAATTAAAATTTTACAATGTGGGTTTTCACAGTTTTAAGGTGAAAATTATAAATTAATAAATTATGGGAATTAAAACATTTAAAATATTCAATCGTTGGAATTTTATAGTTTTAATAAGTATATTGAATTTTACATTTTTACACACAACAATGTGTTTAAATCTTTAATTATTTTATAACTAATGAATTCCATATAAAATATAACAAATAAATTTTATACACCACATCTATAAAATACACAATCGAAAACTGTAAAAAAATGTCCGACGTTGTATTCCCCCGTTCTCTTATATGTATAGCACAAAGCAGACTACTGCTCCCCACGGCCCAATGCTCGTGCACGACCCGAGGGAATGAAACTTGCCGAGAAGAATAGTCCGTCAGTGCACACTCTCATCCAATCAGATCAGCTCAAAGAGGACCCGGGGAGGCCGCCAGTTCGACTCCGGTCTGCCGGGGCTATGAACAACGCTAACAAGTTTAATCACCAGGAGGATCGATGGTTCGACTTCGAGGGGAATCAGAACTATCGGCCGGAGCAGAGGAAGTTAAAATGTTATCCTAAGTCGGCTCAGGTATATATTGCATATGTTTTACTATATAATAATATTCAATATATAACACGGGGATCAATAATATTCACCACTCTGCTGATTACAAACTCTAAGGCTTGTATTTACATTATCTGAGAGTACTGAATTATAAAATGGCAATGCTTTTCTCACTAAACATCTGTATTTTACACATAATGGTATTTTATTACATTGTAGTTTATATATAGAAGGCTATATAACAGGCATATTTGATTAAACTAATATTTATTAAATCATATATATATACACCAAAATTATATAATTAACTTTTTTAATATGCTAAAAATATAATAAATTCATATAAAAACACATAGTACAATAAGTTTAATTTACAAAGTGAATTCATGCAGGAAGGATTTAGTTTACTTACATATTTTTAAAAATAATATTTTTTATTTCAAAATAAAGTCGTCATGTCACCTGTAAAAACTCAGACATGCAGTGCAAAAACTTATATGAATTTTGAATCTACGCCTCAAAATTAGTTAAAATCACATTTTACTTTTAATCAGCCAATTTGATGCAGGGCCAGTAATGATTTAAATGACAGTTTTAATTTTCATAATCATTTATTGTCCCAGTATAGATATTTTTTATAAACATATAAAAAACAGACTAGCAGCCAAATACGTTTACATAATAGATTTAAACAAGTATATAGCTAATTTTATATATATCGTAGTAAAATATTTTATTATTATATAATATTGTTACTTAAAATTAGTACTTAAATAATAGTTATTAGTTGTACATTAGTATTATGTTTTTAAACAGATTTTTGCAAGTTTCATTATAATTTATATTGTTTAATTGTATATCCATATATTTCTAATGGATCAGCTGATTATATTAATAATATGGCAGGATTAGTTTTGATTTTAGAATAAATGTTCAAAGTACCGACCATCTCAAATCAATGCATAGATACCTTAACTGCTTATCTAGTTCACTATATATTAGTTTAAATCTATGGTTTACATCTGCAATTTCTAGAGACATGTTTATTATCGCGACAGTGATTGGTAAAAGTTCCACGAATACTTTCCGACAGACCCAGGCTGAAGAGCACAACATGCATCGTTCAAACGACTGGTACGACCACAGACAGCGGCCTGTGGAGCCCTACCACTCTGGCAGGGGGATCACTGGTGTGGCCGCGGAGATCATGGGCCACACCCAGTCATCACACGCTGACCAGTGGTTTAATCACAAGGCGTATGATCCCTCGGCTCATCAGGGGTCATCCTCGAATTCGATACCCCCCAGAACCAAACCGCAGGGCCGGGAGTATGCGATTAGAAGTCAGGTAACCGTGCTCGCAATTTATCACAACAATTGTATGTTTACATTAAATTATTTGAATATTTGTTCTCATATTATTCACTTTTTAAATAAGAGAAAATTAAAAATTTTAGTTTATATACGGAAATTTATATAAAAGAATAATGAATAGATCAATTATTAGTCAGTTGACGTTGCTCATGCTGCTCTGATATTGATGAAATTCCGTAAATCTTTCTAATTATATATAATTGTGTATAGGTGAAATTAAACTTTGATTTCTTACTAATATCTTAGCAAAATTTTACATGACTTGCCATGCACTTGGTCCGATTGGAATACATATTTTTGGAAAGTTGTGAGTAAATAAAATACAAATATATTTAGTTTTTAAACAAAATCTGATCATGATCTTACAAGACATTCTACGTTTTTGATTTTCAACCGGTTTTGTTGCAAGATCTTGATTACAGTATTTAACAAAAAATCCAAGATATTCATATTTGTCCAGATATCATCAATAATTGCAAGATCACTAGGGTATATATTGGAGAAAATGCAGGACTTAGAATGTTATGCAAAATGTTAGTAGGATCTTAATGTACAAAGACCTCAAAGTTAGTATTAATACGTAAATACGTAATAAGTAAAAATGAGATACCTAGCTCACTGTTTTATTTGTTACGTTGAATTTAGATATTTATTTGGAAATAAATAGCAAGCTAATTTATACGCTGTATGTATACAATACACTCAAAAAGAAAACGTTATGGATAAATCAAAAGCTATGGCATAACATCCAGACTAGTTTATGGCACTGATATTTTTCGAGTTTTATAGACAATAATCAAACCAGATTACATAATGTTGAAAGTAGAGATTAAACAAACTACAACACACAAATGAAGTAATACATATTAATGAGTATACAATATGTAATGATATCCATCCTTATGTGATCCTGTATCCTCTATTTTAATTAGAGTTTGGTACGACATACATTATTTATATATATATATATATATGTCAGGTGCTAGTCAACATGACACGTAATGGTACAATTGTAATGTTATAAACTTTAGATTTAAAGATAGTGTTTAGAATGCGATAAAGTCTTGACGTTAAAGCTACCCCTCTATTTAAATTGAATTTTTAGTCTGTTTTCATAAATGTACTTCCCTTATTTCTTCTTGATAATATTATAAATTAATTTGTTCAATATTTTTATTTACCATTTGAATTGTTTAACTATTGGGTGATACTGTCAGGGAACTGCTTCGGACTGGAGCATGCACCACGACGTGTATGATGACTCCCATGAGGGGGAGGGGCAGGGCAACCCCTATCGTTGCTCGTCCCCACAGGCTATTGAGAACTGGAACCGAGCGCGAGGGAAAAATATGGCCAACTGCTTCGACTACACAACCGGCTACAGTTCAAATAGGCCGGCGCCCCGGGCCCATGGGGCGGCCGAGGAGTACGTGGAGAGGGGCCGGGGGTGCTTGGGACAGAGGGCAGAGAACCAGCCTATGAGTGAGAACATTCGTGTACTTTAAGTGGTATAGATAACGTTTTTAAAAAGTTGCTATAAATAATTTTGACTGATAATATAGATATTTTAATATATATATATTCATTCATATATGTCAAATTTTATATTCGATAAATATGATATTTCAAAAATATATATAAAAAAGTGGAAGAAAATAGCTTCTGTAGAATTTTAATTTATTGCATCATTTGTAAAATTTGTAACAAGTCGTATATATATATATAATACTGATATTAGCCTAAATAATTATGACATAAAAGTAGAATAAAACAAATGAAATTAGGTAAAATATCAGATGAAAATGTTGATAATAATTTAACTAAAAACTTTATAAATAAAAACGTTTATTTTTACTTACATACCTAACTAAGTATATTAAAAAGTTATGTTTGCTGTAATACATCTATCTTCGGGGAAATAAGTACAATTATTAAATTTAATAATTACCCAATGGCGCCTAAAGTAAATTGGAAAAATAACGCCTTAAAGGGATGAGGTGTCTTTTAGCAAATGTGTTGTGGTATTTAAAAGTTAATGAAAGATATCAGTAGAGAAATAGGTTTAGACAAACATTAAGTTATATAAAATAAAATAATTGTCATACGAAATTATTTGAATATTATTTGTTTGTTTAATTGCAAATCGTTTTAATTTAATTTAACTATACTACATTTATTAATTAATATAACAAAATAAATAACTAGTTATAATAGAACACCTGCAACAAATATAAATTTTAATATACATAGTATTATTATTTTAATTTATATGATGTACATATTTTAAAATGTGTCAATTTGTATTAATAACAACACTTCCAGCGTAAATGTTATATTTATGAAGAATAGTTGAATATTACGAGGTAATTCATTTATAAATGGTGATATATGGTACATATATTAATATTTAATTATTATTTATATAATAAATATATATATATATATATATATATACAGGGCCGTAGGAACGACTCAACTGTTGGGGGGACAGAGTTTGAGAAGGCGCCATATATTAAAATCAAAGCTGACTTTTAGTCTCATTTTATCCAGTGTAACTTCATTTTCCATGAAGGCACCACTTTAACTCCGCAAAAGTTAGGGGGGCGACCACCCCCTTTGCCCCCCCTGACCCTGTTCCTATGGCCCTGTTGTTTGAAAGTGTAATTATTTATAGTGTTATAAATAAAGTTACTATTTACTATAATATGTGAACTATAAGTTATAAAGTGTAGTATAAGTTATAAGCTACTAATATGTACTATTTATATAGCTATATATATAAAGTTTACCATTCATATTATATAAAATAATATGTCCCTCGAAAATTTCTACACACGCCAATGAAAAGTGTTTTTTATATTATAAAAATGTGTTTTTATAACCATAATTATGTAAATTACATATATATTCAACGAAATATTACCTGATAAGACGGAAAATATACGTAAAAAACCGACGAAATATTAGGCCAAATATTATATTATATTTTACAATAAATTAAAGGGAAAGGAGTGTTATTTTGTTATAATAACATTGTATAATTTTTTAGAATTTACATTATATTATTAACACTACCAGTAACATTTAGACATATAATATTAATCTTTTACAGTATTTATTGTTTTAGTGTAATATTTTGATTACATTTTTGATTATATTTAGATCCATTTTCCATATAGGAATTTCAAAAATTATATATTTTTGAAAAAAATGCTTTTTAAATTTTAACTTTAAAATATTGTTTTAAAGCACTGATACTGAATAATCGCTTACCTAACAATCGTTACTATTCATATATCTTTCAGTCCGCTATTAAAAAACTAAAGTTTAGTTGCAGTAAGATTAACTGAATAATCGCTAACCTAGCAATCGTTACCAATAATATGTATTTTAGTCCGCCAAAAACAAAACTTAAGTTGGAGTCCACATTCTCAACTTTAATTATCACGAATTTGTGTATGGAACTACTCTTGAGTATGATTATGTGGTCTGTTCACCATATGAAATTTATGTAAATTTGGAAAAATTTGATCTTTTTCAACGTTTCAGTTTTAACAATATTTTATAGAAATTGTATCTTGTGTATCATGTACGCTCCATCGTAACAATAAAGTATGGATGAGATTTTATAGTAATCATGGTAGTTAGATATACTGAAAATTAAAAAATTGTTGAGATACATATTTTTTATTATTGAAACCTGATCATTGTATTATATGTATAAATATATTTACTCCGCTAACCGGTTTTGTATGATGATATAAAATGCAATATTCGAATGATATGAGAATTTTAAAGTTAAAAAATAATAATAAAGGATTTGATGTTTAAGAGCATATATAAATATATAACTTAATGGATAATAACTTTACCAAATATTTAATAATCTCATATATTATATACGTTCTCAAAATTATTGAGAAATAAATTAAAATATTATGTGATATAGGCCTATGTCTATTTAATAATACACATTATGTGTACATGACAATAGAATATATTTAATAATACATTCGATCATATGTACAACAAATTTTTAAGTGTTATCAAAGTGGTATATATATCACGGAATTAAATCTAAAGTTTTCAAAAAAATTTATCATGAGATAAAACTAAACTAATCAGAGTGATATAATTCAATAAATTTGTTGTTGCTACGCAACATCTGCATACGAAATATATATTAATCATAACCATTTATCCTCCTTCAATGCATTGGTCTTCACGATAACTTAACACATCCATCAGAGTCACAGAGACGATTTATAGGGCGATGGTCACTCTAATATGATTCCATCCATAAGTAATTTAATTATCAAAATTGGGAAGAATATAGTTAATAAACAATTATTATCGCTACAATGCAGAAAAAGATTGATATACTTACACTTGCAAAATAACGATACAACGAAATATAAAATCCCTTTTCATAAAATGATATAAGAATAAGTAAAAGTCATACAAAATAATTATATTATTATCAGATAAAATCTCCAGTAATGTCATAACCATTGCAATCGATTAATAATCAAATAAATTAAAATGTAAATGTGCAATACAAGCAGCAATCACAAAAATATAGAAACATACCACATAATATATATATATTCTACTAATAATTTTTGTATAATAATTCGGTGGAATTAAGATATAATCATTAATAAAATAGACGACAAGAGCACCAACTATGATACAAATTAAAATGGTACTGGAATCGATACACACACAACCAGACAAAGTGATCGTCAGGTCTCTCATAATACTCAACTGTACAATAAATCGATTATAATCATCGTCAACTCGTTTTAGCCTTGAGTGTGAGGAGCAGGAAGTCAATAGCAACCAGTGGATCAGGAAGATAGGAGGTTGATGGACGAGGGAGGAGGACACTTCGTCTAATCGATGATGCTGATGATACTTGTTGTTGGTTCCGCTGGACTCCCATACCTCGGAGCAATACCCAGTCAGGGTCCAGTCTAATAAGAAGAATACACATTATCACTTATGACGTCATCAACATTTCACTACATAACTTATGATGTCATCAACAATTTATTATGCGGCTTATGACGTCATGAACAATTCATTACATAACTTATGACGTTATCAATATTTCATTAAATGGCTTATGACGTCATCAACAATTCACTTAATTACCGATGAAATAATTGTAAGTAAGTTGTTAACTTTTTAAACGAATGATAAAAAATAATCCAGGTATTAGATGATATACTTGAAGAGAATTATATCGAAAAATTAAAACTTCAATTTCTTACACTTGAGATTTAACCAAGAATTTGTGCAACACTTGCCACGCCTTCTTGAATATTTGGAAAAAACCAAAAAGGAAGATATTCATATTTTACAAAGATGATACAAAAACCAAAACACCAAGAAATACAATAGTTCGAATGTTGGAATAAATACAGAACTATTATAATAAAATAATTTTACTAAATTAGATAACAACCGAAGCTCCCTACACAAAGCTAAGAAATTAAATCAAATTAAATCAAATACAATATTTATTTAATAAATATAGCAACCGCAAAATCATCATTCCACTATATTAATATACTATAAATGAGTCAAAGTTTCGTCGAAGATATTCGAGTATATTTGTCAAGATTTTCATAATTATAAGTACGTATTTGGCTTAAGTAAATTCCATATAAGACAATATCTATATAACAGGTGGAAATATCGATGTAGCATAGATATAGGATGAACTAATATGAACGTTCGACAGCAATGATCGACATTTATAGTTTAATAATCAGCTATAGAAAACATCACACTCAGTCAATATGAATGCTGTGCGTGCTGCAGTCTTGCTTCTTTACAATTAGTCACAAAAATCGATAATATTCGAGTATTGAGAGAAAAATCGATAATATTAGAGTATTGAGAGAAAAATCGATAATATTCGAGTATTGAGAGAAAAATCGATAATATTAGAGTATTGAGAAAAATCGATAATATTCGAGTATTGAGAGAAAAACGGATAATATTCGAATATTGAGAGAAAAATCGATAATATTTGAGTATTGAGAGAAAAATCTATAATATTCGAGTATTGAGAGAAAAATCGATAATATTAGATAGAGTATTGAGAGAAAAATCTATAATATTAGAGTATTGAGAGAGAAATCGATAATATTAGAGTATTGAGACAAAAATCGATTTTATTCGAGTATTGAGAGAAAAATATATAATATTCGAGTATTGAGAGAAAAATAGATAATATTCGAGTATTGAGAGAAAAATAGATAATATTAGAGTATTGAGACAAAAATTGATTTTATTCGAGTATTGAGAGAAAAATCGATAATATTCGAGTATTAAGAGAAAAATCGATAATATTCGAGTATTGAGAGAAAACTCTATTATGTTGGATGGAGTAGACTGTAAAAATCACAACAGACAAAGCAGAGTGCTCTCCACGCTCACCTGAGCTGATGTCTGTGTTGCAGGACCATCTTTTGACCACTGACCAGAGAGGGCACCTGTCCCCCGCCACCGCCACCCCTGTTCACCAGGAACTGATGTCGACGTCGCAGAGTGGACTGGAGGGTGTACAAGCGGGACATGGTTCTTGCCTGATGCTTGAGCAGTGAGGAGACTGGGGGGCTTGTGCAGAGGAGAGCGAGGAAGCTGGCACTGCGAGTGAAGAGGAGGCTTCCCTGGAGGGAGGGAGAGAGAGAGAGGAGGGAGAGAGAGGCGATATCGGAGCAATACGGACGATATTGTCATTAACTGTGCGATATCGAAGCAATACGGACGATATTGTCATTAACTGTGCGATATCGGAGCAATACGGACGATATTGTCATTAACAGTGCGATATCGGAGCAATACGGACGATATTGTCATTAACAGTGCGATATCGGCCCTCCGTGACTCCTCTGCTGATAGACAGATGGGACAACAGTCTTACCTTTGAGGTGGGCCTGGCATTCTGATTGAAGAAGAGAAGATCCATCAACATGGCAACGGTTGCCTCACAATCACCATGGTTACAGAGAGCTTCTCTGCTGGGCGGATGACGTGCCAGGTTAAAGAGGACTGAGATGGCCAACAGGATGATCTCCTGATGTGCCTCGCTTCTATTGCAGCGCAGAATGAGGTTGATAATGGAAGGGCTGGCGCCATGGTTACAGATCCAGAGGCAAAGTTCGGGTGACAGACGGGTAACCACCTCTGTATGTTGGAGAGAGAGAGAGATAGATTAATATGAATATATATAAATACAGAGACAGAGTTAAAGAATGGGGCCTTGTTCCTATGGACACACAGAAGATTATCTAGGTATCTATAATTTAAAGACCTTAGTAGTATATGAAGAGTCGATTCTGGCTCACCAATTGACCTTTGACCCCTACCCCTTTCCAAATAGTTGTAAGTAGTATATAACCCTGACATTTTTAATTAGTGTCTAATTATATCATAATCTTATTATTTAATTATAACTATTGTTTTTGAACCATATATTATTAAATTTTGGGCGAAAAATGGTGTCAATTTTTGTTTTTAGTCTATAACTTTGGATTTTTACAACTTATGACAACCTAATTTGGTATGAGGACTCACCAACATAAGCCAAATCGTTTATGCTACTTATTTTAAAACGTACAATCTAAATAATATTTAAAAAAATATATTTTAATATGTCGTTTTACACAAATAATTTATTATTCTCATAAATAAAATAGTTTTTTAAAGTTTAGATTGTCTGCTTTTTTCTATGTTGTCTTAATTAATTTCTGTTGGTCAAATAAGTAAATTTTCACTAGATCATCATGAAATGTAATCATCATGTGTACGTCTTTTCTTAAGTTAACTAGCAGAGCGTCGTAGTGGAAGCGTGCTGATAGGACAATATATACGACCATAATGCGCCACATTGAAGAAAAAAATCAATAATTGTACTTGAATGATCGATTACTACCACTAGACTACCTCTGATCAATCTGTAAGTATAAAAATCAAGCTGAGTGAACTAGACTTAATCAGAATAACCCTGGTCGTTAAATATATGGTCATAATGCATCACAATAGAAAAAATTGATATCAAAATTTTACTACTTACAAAAAATAAAATAAAGTAGTATAAAAATTTGACTTATGTTGGTGAGTCATCATACCAAGTTTGGTTGTCATAAGTTATAGACTAAAGAAAAAAATGACGTCACAAAGGTGTCATTTTTCGTCCAAATTTTTTAAAATGGTCTAAAAACAATACTTATAATTAAATAAAAAGATTATAATGTAATTAGACACTAATTAAAATTTTGAGTGTTATATACTATTTACAAATATTTGTAAGTAGTATAAAAATATTTATCCTAAATTTGTAAGTCATCATACCAACTTTGGTCGCCATAGGTTACTACCCTAAAAATATATATCCAGGGAAATTTTTCGGACAAATCATTATCCATAATGATCCCAATTGTCCACAATACCTCCAATAACATAATAAAACAAACGTACATAAAGAATAAGATATCGATCAATAAGTATGACTCACCCAGATTGGTCAAAGCCTCCAGCACCTGATACACCTGTTTGAACCCAAGCAGCGATGTGACCGCCAACTCAGCCCTGTACCTCAGCTTGTCCTCCTCCCTCAAACAATTCGCCAACTCCGACAACCGCCCACGCAGCTGAATCAGTCGCCTAGCAACAGCCGGACTCCCGGTAACCACAGCCAGCCTCCGACGAACACAGCAGCCACGCCAGACGCGCTGGATGAGTAGAGCGGCTCGGGAGCGACGGTTTAGCCATCGGTGGAGTTGGCGGGAACGCCAGGAGAGCTGAATAGTTTGAGCCGCGTGCATGCGTCGATAGTAACATCGCAGCCATGCAACCTGAATCGTGAGGGCGGCACACTTAGCTCGTGTGAAATATCTTCGATCTCGAATAAATTTCCACCAGCGTTGAATTGATAAAGCGGCATTCTCACGTTGTCGCTGAACACGCTTTGCTAAGTAGACACGCCAGATAGTTTGAATTTTGGTTGCTGCATTGTTTCGTCTTGTTATCCAAATACGAACAGATCTCTGTATGACAACAGCAGCGGTTTCATAGTGATGATTTTCTTGTAGCCATCGAAGTTGAACACATTTTCGATACCAACTTTGGATCTTCACAGCGGATGTCAAACGTTCTTCACAAACGGTCTTGACGTAGTTTTGAACCAATTCAAGACGCTTCAATGTTCTGCATTTTCGATACCAACTTTGGATTTTAACAGCAGCTGTCGAACGTTTTTTACTAACTGTTTTAGCGTATTCCTGAACCCGTTCAAGTTTAATTGTGCGGCAATTTCGATACCAACTTTGAATTTTCACGGCAGATGTTTGCCTCGCATTTAAAATTCCTTTCTGTTGAAAAGCAACCCTTTTTCTAGCACTCCAGCCTCGGAAACAAGCTTGTATCCTGTTGGCAGCTTCGTCCGCTTTGATGGCCTTGGTTATAAGCCTACGACACTGTCTTCTGCGGAACCACCGCTGGATAACAACAGCGGCAGCTTCCCTCTGGGACAAAGCCTCACTCATTCTTCGCATAGTGATCTCACTGACTTCCAGGGTAGTGGAAGAAGGAGTTGCTGGTGTCTGAGACCCTTTGAACCAGAGGGTCGAGCAGGTTGACACCTCTTGCAGCCCCACATCATCTCCACCGTCAATCGCAGGTAGCATGTCGCGCGCTGTTGAATTGGCGACAGGTTCCAGGATGGACTCACTGAAAGTGAAATAATAGTAAAAACTAATTTTAATATATAGTGATGAGGGTGAAATGTTAAAAAGAGGAAGCAAATGTGGGAGGGGCAGGGGGTAAGAAGAGAGAGGAAGAGGGCAAGGGAAAAGGAGTTTGGAGGTAAATGATGGGACAGGTAAGTACCGAATCCACAATATCCTTACTACTAATATCTCTCCACTCACCGACAAGACAACAAAGCCAGCCTCCTGCCTCTACACCGTCTCCAACCCCTCTGAATGCAGACAGCAGCCCTGGTCTCCTCGCCCAACTCCAACAATCGAGCGCACAACATCCCCAGGAACACCGTCACCAGCCTCTCGTCCGGAATCGTGTTCACCATGTCGACCGAGCGGAGAAGGGTGGGCACACCGGACAGCTGAGTCACGGATCGATGGAGATGCTTGAAGTTGGTGCGTTCATTGGCCAGAAGTTGTGAGTAGTTGCGGGGTCTACCGCTGCCTGGAGCAACAGTGAACATGGAACAGGTTTAACAAAAATGAGCAACATAAAGCACAAATAATTGATTCATAATTCAATATTATTGATCTCAAATTGTACTATTGATTAGTGGAATTTATTTAGGTATAGTATAGTTAATAAATTAAAAAACACTATTAAATCTATCATTGTCAAGTCTGTATATTGATTATTTTAATTACAACGATAAGACTTAAACTTCGCCATAGCAACCAGCATTTTTTTATTGACAATTCTTCACACGTTCTACACGCGATCAACCGCACCTGGACTGAAGGCCTCCAGGAAGGCAGCCGACGGCACCAGGTCACCATGGTCTCTGAACCCCGGCAACGTCTGTGTGGTCTCCATAGCAACCTGGTCCAGAGGCAGCAGTCCGGGTTGGTAGTGATGCATGAGCAGACAGAGTGCTCGACCGTCGGAGAAGGAGGAGGTGAGATTGTCAACCGGGACGTTGTAGAGAGCGCAGACTGTCTGCGTCCATTGGAGCAAGATGTGGTGAGAGATGGGGATGTCTGGGGTAGCTCTGAGGGGGGGAACCAGGGAGGACCGGGTGAT
>JAUZND010091183.1:0-15150 GCA_034780555.1 Coelogynopora nodosa
GTTTCGGTCAGTTTAACCCTCCTCTTGTTGCTTCTATAGGGTTAAGGTGCACATTTAAGATTCAGAAATGACTACATTGAGTGTACAGTAATTTTATTAAGTCTAACATGTGAAAAATATTTAGCATAAATATATTTATCACCATATGTATTAGTTTAAGATGATATATTTAAAATCTTATTAATTAAACATAATTTTTAAAATAATATGTAATTATTCATTAAACGATAAAATTATTTAATTATTGTAATTAAAATAAAGATGCACTTACAAATACTTTTTAATCTTTGAAAGATACTTTCAATTGAACTTTGAAAGATTTCGAAATGAAAAAAAACGTTGATATATTTGAAAGATAATTTAAATTGTCTTTCAAATATTTCAATGCATAAAACAACATTGATATCTTTAAAAGAAACTTTCAATTATCTTTCAAATATTTCAAATTTCAATTATTTTTGAAATCTTTGAAAGATACTTTCAATTGAACTTTGAAAGATTTCGAAATGAAAAAAAACGTTGATATATTTGAAAGATAATTTAAATTGTCTTTCAAATTTTTCAATGCATAAAACAACATTGATATCTTTAAAAGAAACTTTCAATTATCTTTCAAATCTTTCAAATTTCAATTATTTTTGAAATCTTTGAAAGATATTTCAAAGATTTATGCAAGATTTCTAAGGAATTTAATTTCTTTCAAAGATATCAAATTTTCGGTTCACTGGGAACATATTACTTATTCAGTAGTATGGTGTGACTTAAAAATATATATATATAAATGAGAGTAGTGAGGAACTACTATGAGAGTATATGAGAGTGTTATAAGAGAGTACTATGAGAACGTACTATGAGTGAGTGTTACAAGATAGTATTATGAGAGAGTAATATGAGTGTACTATGAGAGAGTAATATAAGTGTACTATGTATGAGAGAGTACTATTAGAGAGTACTTATTGAGAGTACTTTGAGTGTTAGAAGAGAATACGGTGAGTGTACAATGAGAGTATTATTTGAGAATGTCATAAGTCAGTATTATGAGAGAGCAATTATAAGAGAATAATATGAGACAGTGTCGTAAGATAGTGTTACGAGTGTTATAGAGAGTGTTATAAGAGCATACTATGTATAATATACTATTATGAGAGTAAAATGAGAGAGTGTTATGAGAGTATTATGAGAGAAAACTATGAGAGAGTATTATAAGAGAAAACTATGAGAGAGTATTATGAGAGAAAACTATGAGAGAGTATTATGAGAGAAAACTATGAGAGAGTATTATGAAAGAATGTTATAGAAGAGTATTATGAGAGAATGTCATAGGACAGTACTATGAGATAGAACTATTAGAGAGTACTATGAGAGATTACTATGAGAGAGAACTATGAGAGAGAACTATGATAGAGAACAATGAGAGAGAACTATGAGAGAGAACTATGAGAGAGAACTATGAGAGAGAACTATGAGAGAGAACTATGAGAGATTACTACGAGAGAGAACTATGAGAGAGAACTATGAGAGAGAACTATGAGAGAGAACTATGAGAGAGAACTATGAGAGAGAACTATGAGAAAGAACTATGAGATAGTGCCACAGGAGAGTACCACGAGAAAATTCTGAAAGGATATTATGAGAGAATAATGAGACATATAATGTACAAAATAAAAAAGAGCGTAACTCTAAAACGGATATTATTATTTTTTGCTATTAAACATAAACCCATATAAACTTATCATTAGACATTCTATTAGCAAATAAAAATATAAAAACTGAGCAGTTTAAGAAAAAGTATATATTTTTTATATGTTTTTTATATACATTTTTTCAAAATATAGTAATGCAACATATTATCTGAGAATACTATTAGTATTGATTGTTACTTACTAGAATTACAAATAAAATATAATTATATATACGGTATAGTACACATATGCTCTAATTTATCACTCTCATTCTAATTTCATCACTATTATCAAAATTATGTGTTCAATTAACAAAATTGTCACTATCTATATCGAATTACAAATAATAAAAATACTATATATATATATATATATATATATATATATTTAGAGAATACTATTAACATTGGTACTTACTAACATTACTAATAAAAATAGCAGATAACTTATATATACGGTATAGTTCGCTCGTTCCTTCTGAAAGTCGCTTTCGCGACTGTCATTCTTCTAATCGCCACCTCCACGGTCCGAAGCATTCTTGAAAAACGAGTTATGAATGTTTCGACGTCTTTCCTTGTAGTAGCCGGAAAACAGGAATATGTTGCGTCTAAATTAAAAAGACATATTAAAATGAATAATTCGGTTGCCGAAAACCAAAACAGGGTATCCTGCCAATTCCACTACCAAGGAATCCTAATATTTTTATAACATTTGGTAGCATTATGCATAAAAGTCTTCTATGTCTTTCTACATATCAATTTTTATTAAAAAGTATAACAAATTTTATTATATAACATTAAGAATTTGCTTAAAGGGAGTGTGAGAGGAATCCTAGAATGGCATTTGGCATAAATGAAAGCATAATTCCGCATTTTTGTAATTGAAAAAATAAAATTATAAAAAATATTAGCGAAATGTTAGCGAAAATCGATATATATAAGTGAAAAATATTCAAAGCAAAGCATTGTTTACATATTTATAATCATTATCTTGTTATTATAAAACCAAATTTAGTTTTATCCAAATTTTACATGGTAGACATTTGTAAATTTTATAGTTAATACTGTAATGTAATTAATATTAATTATAGAATAGGCTAAGTGTACTAAGTAACAAAAACGTAAAAGTAAAAAAATGGTGTTATATTTTAAACATATATTATCACTATGTAATCTAAATTTAATAAACGTAAATATATGTATTAATTTTAAATTAATTATATACATATATTGTCTAAATATTATAAGTCTATATTTTAAATTTTTACGATAATAAAATTCTAAATTATATATAAATATTGTAATATCTTTTTAGAAAAACAAGTTACATATAATAAATTTATTTAAGAAATAAAGGTTTAATCAAATATTTTACACATCGCATTGAACTAAATATAAACTATGTGGACGATACATTTAAAGTAAAATGTGTAGCAATACTTTGTTTTTGTTTGCTAAAGTGTTAAATATTAAATTCAATTAGGGCCATCAAAAGAATGCAAATGAGTTTTCAAACATCAAAAATACACTTTAAAAACTTTGTTAAAAATATATTTTATAAAAAGATTTTAACAAATTTGATTTAACAAAAGTTTAGAAGTTTAAAATAAATAACGTATTTATAAAAAACCATACCCACATTTCAATATATAATATAAAATAAGAATTAAAATTTTTATACTCAAACAGAGTCTTCTTATAAAACTGCCAATCTAATATATTTTTTAATTCAAAATTAGGCAAGTATAGACTTAAAGTAATAATATGCAAAGTATAGAAACCTGGCGTCACTACCTATCTGTTATTTGCTTTACTAAAAGTATCAAATCCAAACCAGTTACGTCACATTTAATACTGTTTATAGAATTTACAAATAATTATTAAACGGAATAGTGGGATTACAATTAGAAATGCTGTGCAAGAGCAAGAAGCAACACTTACTTTATAAAGTGAATATAAACCGAAGGGAATTCAGTCTCGAGGTATTCAGGAAATGTGGTTTTCCCTTTTGTTCCAGACCTGCTAATTGTTAGTTGAACATCATGAGTCAGCACTTTGTTGAGCATGGGCAACAAGGATCCCTTGCGTTAGATCCAACTTCTTGCTTCATCCATGTGACCTAAGTTTGGTAAAAATAACATATCGATAAGTAATATAAATACATTAGCAATTATATGGAGGTCGTCACTAGAAGTAGTCTTTATCTCAAGTTCTAATCTAAATGTTATTTCGTAACTCGACGCTAAACACTAAAATTTAATGATTCCGTATATAACTTATAACATTTGTTGTTTTAAACGTTACTCACAGCTATGTGCTAAGTTTTAAATATTAAATATAAATATTTTTATAGTAATGTACTTTTATTCTTAGTTGTGAATGGCCCATTATGTTTTCTACAATAATGACAAACTGCAGCATATTCCGAAATAACATTTTATATTAAATTTGTATTGAAACACTCTAATTGATTTAATTATAAAAAAAATTGTTTACATATAACTATTTGTAATTTGGTAATTTTTAGCAATTAGTACAATATAAAGTTATTAATTATATATTCTTTGACGAGGCTAAATAAAGTATGTAAATTTTTATATAATTGATATATATAACATAAAAATTAAATAAAAAATTGCTAAATATTTTACAAAACCTCTTATAAAAATTGAGTAAAAAATGCTGCGTCGTATATAGGGTATAATACGAGGGGGCTTCAATAAGTTCTCGGACTCGATATGATACTCGTAATTACTATAAACATTAATAAATATTTATAATATTTTAAAATTTTATGAATTAGATATTTTAATTATAAATAGGGTAAAAAATCATTTCATTGCGTAAAGATCTACAACAATTTAAAATAAAAATATATATTTATTGCAGCAATAAAATTCATGTTTTTTGTCAATGTGAAAGAAGTACGGAATAAATCCATATTACTTCCCTTTTTGAAATGGTATAATATAAAAATACAGTTTTTTTGTAATTAAAATCTTACATATAAAAATTACTATTAAAATTACAAATACCTCTTTATAATAAAAATTAATGTTTAATTTTGAAAGAATTAGGCTTATATTATAAGTTTTGACTAATAATGAATTTGGCAAAGATTTGACAATTAGATATTTTTAAATTAAATTTTAAAATAATTATATTTTTTTATAATAATTGATGAAAAGCAAAAGAAATTAAGATTTAAGTATTTTAAAATTCATGTTTCGAAACATTGACCTTAACAACCCGCGGTCCCTATAATAAATAACATTCCAACCAATTCGGAATTATACTGTCAGGTATAATAGTTTTGTATATGACGTATATATGTTTAATTTGCCTACATTTATTAATAACTATTTTTTATACATAAAACGTATTAAAATCGAATAAAACTTGAAAAAACATAAATAGGATACTTATTAATACTAATGTATTGTGTACATATTTTGTAGCAGGGTAATATGCTCCGTGGAGGGGGAACCCCCGCAAAAACAAGCTTCTTAATATTCGGTATACAGATACCTTCTAAAGAATTGTCAAGTTATTTTTTTTAATTAATCGATTAGTATCATTTTTATTAACTGATTACATCATAAACTCCAGTTTAGGAATAGCCTACTATTAGAAAATAATCATATATTATGCGCTATAATTTGTTATCAATGCAACCAATTGACTTGATTCTTTTTGCATCTGATCCCAAATCATAAGAATAATAAGTAAGCACTAAGCGCAGAGCCTGTACAAACTATAATAGTTTACTAAATAAACTATACAAGCTATAATAGTTTGATATATTATTATTAGCTATAAGTAGTATAAATGCTATTTGAGTATTGTTTTTAAATTGCTGGTTATTTTAATAATTAATTTTATTATTCAACTTAAATAAAATGTATATATTTTACGATAAACTTATTTTTCCTATTAATGTTGCAAGTTATAGCTACAAATATCATCGGCAAGTAGGAAAACCCAGAGGGGTATTTTAAAATATTCGAAATTGTATATATTATCTTTTTTAGCCATTGAGTAAAAAAAATTAGGGTCATACATTGCATTGCTATATACCCCCGGGGCTCCAGGTTGATGATTAAGTCGAACACATAAAAATACGTTTAATATTTATATATTTTATTGGACTAATTTTATTTACGATCAAGTTATTTAATATAATATACTGTACATTTAATAAAGTCGTAATTAAACCTATACTACCATTCATAAAAATCAGGGATAAAAATAGATGCAACCGTTCTATAAGCAATATAAATATTGTTTTCAATTTTAATGACCGAGCTATAATTTTCTAATGAATTTAATATGTACAAAAACGAAGTCAATTAACTTTTAAAACGTTTGAATTTACCCAAAATGAGCCATGCAAAAACTTTTACAAACGAACTTTCTGCCAAAAATGCAATATATGAATTTTTTTTCGCATGAAAAAAATTCACTGTTTTACTCATTAAAATATTTAACAACGCTTTATATTTATTCATCCCGAAATATATTTGTGTAAAAAGCACTAAATTAAAAGTTAAACTTTGATATTTTGGACAGCAAGAGAGAACAAAAAATATTAATGTTAAAGCTGGTTGCTTGTGTAATAAATTAAAGTGTAACGCTTCTGATAAAATGATAAAATTACATATTATAGATCTATATAGTACAACTGCTTCACAGGCGAAGGTTTAACACGATATGTTTATTATATTAGTAAAAATTAATTAGAACACATGTGAATGTATGATAAAAACACACTATTGTTAAAATATAAATATTGTAAAACTCTAAATCGATTCATTGTAAATATAAAAATAGTTAAACAGTTTTCTGTTCATATATACATATTAACCAGAAAACCGAAGAATATAATAAATGAACAAACGAAATATTACCATTTCAAAAACTGTCATAGCCACTTTTTTCGTGAAAGAGTTACAAGAATAGAGTTTTATAATATACGACTCATAAAAATACAGAACGGGTCGCAGTTAGGTCACCTGTCGTTGACATATAATTATGTAATAACAAAATAATATTCATAACAATATATGCACACAACGTAATAGTCGAGAAACACTATGAATTCTGAAAGATGATCTTCGAGTAAAAATGGATAATGCGTTGGCAAGTATGTTCAAAAACACGCCTCTCTCAATTTGGTCGGTATGATTGAGATCGTTGCGAAGTCAAATTTTCTGAAAATATTCACAAAACTGTTTCGAAAACATGTTTACAATAGAATATGTAAAAGCAAATTCAAATATGATTGTTTACATTATTTAATATGCAAATGAAAGAATAGGATAAAAACGTAATAATGTAATATTAACCGCTACAAAAATATATATAATTACCAAAAAATCGGTAACATTAGCCAGACATGTCGAATATATTTCTACTAACAAGTCAAAATTGTATTATTATATTTAATGTTTTTTTAATTTGTTTGATATAATATTATATAACATATTCTATTGTAGCGATTGAACTTATGGAGAGCGGTTTAATATTTATTCTTGTATTTTAATACCTATATATTACAATTCCAAACCTCTCTGGAATCATCCGACAAGCCAAATATAAGTGGTAAATAATTATTACCTGAAATATTCAGATATCGTAGTCCTGATATATTTTACAGGTTTGGTAAAAATAATAAATTGTTCAATATGACACGCAATGATGCCGCCTTTGAAAAAAGTAATTTAATTATAAAATAAATATTTTGAATGTTTATCACATTTCACAGGAAGAACAATTCCATGTTTTAAATGTTAGGAGGTGCATTTATAACATCACACTATATTATAAATGATACTATGTTATACTATGTAATTCCCCTCCCAACAACTATGACGTTATTAAATGTAACAAAAATTTATTTGAAAAGTTTTTAAAAATAAGCAAATAGTAAATATAATACAACACTTCTAGAATTCATTTTGAGGATAATAAAAAAAATTAAAGTAGAAATGTGTCATGAATGATTTTGTAACATTTTTGACTTAACAAGTTCTATCCCAAAAAGTAGAGTTTTATCATGAATAAATAAATTTCATAAACACATTCTATCAAATTACAGACACACAAAACAATCAATGATAACAAATTTATCAATGGTATTACGTTATACTATTTTTTTCTCTTCTAACAATGACTTCAAAACTGCCATTAATTATCTAAGTATTAATTTTGATTCTGTAATACCGTATGAATTAATATATTTTCGAAAAACCTGTTTTTGAAGTTTTCAAAGTAAATATATAAAAATTTACTTTGAAAACTTATATGTTGGACTAAATAAAGATACATTCTATGATTAACATTTAATTTCAATGACGAAAATAACTTCAGCAAGCCAGGGTCATAGCTACATACAAAAGGCTTCGTATTTACCGATCATGATATGAATATATTATTCGTGAACATTTAGTCACTTATTTAGTCACAATTTTTTAATGTATTCTCCTGATTATTCCTTTTCAAAACATTCAAATTATAATTTTCAACACCTCATTATGTAATAAATACAAATAATAACACCACTTACCAGAGAAGTCTTCGTAAATTTAGAGAGACTGATCACTTTGCTTCGATGCAATCTGTTGATGAACGTTTGTGATAGGCGGTACTACACGTTGCACATGAAATGGCGGATCAGTTTCCGATAGCCAATTGTGATCAAAATTAATTGTTTCCTGGGAACGATCGGCTTGAGATTGAAATGCCTACGGTTGGAGGTTAAAAGGAAGAAAATGTCATGTGCAATATTAGTAATGTCGAGTAGGCTTACGCGTAACTCGAACACACATAGCATAACTCATATTCTGGGATTCTACGAAAAAATTAGTTGGTGCAGTTTACATGTTTCCTATGTAAGTATTTCATGATTAAATCAAATAAAATCACGGTTATAAAGTTAAAACCTTAACATTATGCCATTGCGAGTCTGGACAAATCTGAGTACAATAAATAAATAATTTAATTACTATTATTCTATCATACTATGTTCATATTCAAGTTCATGTTTATATTACGTATAATCTGAATTAGAGTTACTATAAATAAGTCATCTCTTAGTTTATGTAATTATAGAAACAAGTATGATTAATTCAATTAAATGTTTATGTAAATATTGTAAATATAGATAATTTTACACAGTTTAATTTTTTTCATAATTATCGTAATTTCACGTTTTTTCAATCACTTTCACCTATCCATAATTAACTTATATATCACAAAAAATGAAAATCAAATTTCTATAAATTGGAATTCCTTTATGAATATTCCTTATAAAAATAAATTAAAAATATTAATTGAAAATTAATATAAAGCAGAAAAATGACTGGAAATATTTTAAACAAACAATGGTAACTGATATATAAAAAGCCATACGCTTTTTCAAATTTTATACCACATCTTGCAGGTTGAGTAAACATAGTTTGTTATTGCATACAAAAAAAGATCACCATTGTATTCCAAAAAAATGTCCGACAATAATTAATTTAAGGGTGCAGACCTACAGACATATTCATAATTTTTCAGGCATTGCCAAAAATGGCGGGCATTTCTTTTTATTCTTATCAAAATCATAAAAATTGAAAGCAAGCATTAAAAATATCTAATATTTTTATTGCTTTATTGTGGTGTTACAACACTGTTTGTAATATTATATAAAAACACTATGTATGGTAATAATAAATGTAACACTTCTAAGAAGCTCTTGGAAAGTAATGCAGTAAAATATAATAATAGGGATCAGACATGTGAATGTCAGCTAGATCAATATTTTAAAAGTCAATAAAGTGTCACGTGCTTTTTGTCACGTAAAATTTCATTCACGTGCTGTTTAATAATATTGTTTGTAATTTTAGCCACTTGAGAGTCTCAGCTCTGCTTCTTTCTTAATTTTTCGATGTCTTCCTCTGATCCTAGACTTTTTTTATTCAGGTATTCTAACAATTGTATCATTTTCTGTTTTTCCCTCATTTTTTGGCAATCTTTACCTCGGCCTTCAGGGATCACTCTTAAAACAGTGTCTTCATCAATTTACTTTAATTGTGAGCTGCTTTGACTTTAACACTGATAGTCTTCTCCAGTTCTTTTCTTTTCGTCTTCTTCTGTTTTGTAACAATCGTTGTTGGTAGTTTGCCCGAGCTATCGTAGCAAGCTCAAGAAGTTGAGGAGTAACTGGCAGATTTGGTGTTGTCCAGCCTTTTACAGTTAAGCATGATTTGGAAACGATGTGTTTTGACTGTTTGAAGATCTAGTGTGTGAATACTGCTTATAGTGCATAACATCTTTGAGATTACTGTCAATTCGCTCTATATCAGCATTGGCGTGTGGCAGCACAATGGTTTCCCGATCCTATCTTATCAACCAATGATATCTAGCAGCATTTGCCAAAATTGTCCAATATGTTATGACATCAGCATCTTTGTACGTTGTTGGTGGAGTTATAGTATCTATAGTGTCTGCAAGCTCCTAACTTCCAATTCAAAGGCGCATATTTAATCGATTGGTATTATGCCTGGCAAGTTTGTTGCCAATGTTTTGGTCCAACTTTTCAAGTGTTTATTTTTCTGGTGATACTTTTACCGACAGGCTATGTAAAATGTCAAATAAAAAATTTTCAAATAAAAAATTTCAAATAAAAAAAAGATTTTATTGTCCGATAGGAAATAAATAACAAACACTGACTAAAAAATGTTGGGCATACAAGATAGTATTTTTCGGTCATTTGGACTTAAAATAAAAAATAGGGCATTTTCGGGCGTCTGTAGGAGGACTGGGGTACTTAACTTCTCATGGAATCATTCAGAACTGTTGACTTCCATTCGCACTTTTAGGTTCTTATTTTCCATGAGAAATGAAAGAAAATTTTCGTCAGATTGGAATTTCTTGAATTCAGTTCTGATTTGATCACATACGTATTCAGATGATTTATGAGATGCACTGAAAACAGTGGAAAGGACTTTGTTGAGAGGCTCTAGTATTTTCATGTCGTTTTTCTGGATGAATGAATTGTACATCATTTTAGATTAATAGTTGAATTAAATGGAAGGCTTGACTGCAATACTGAAACAGTGCGAAAGTAGCTGTTCCGGTGCCTTTTTCTTACAGTACAAGTCATATTACATTCACATTAATAACTAAATTAAGTAAATATGAATGATCGATTACCGATTAGTTTCTAGAAACGTTATGCCGCGTATACTCTCGAGATATCACATTTAGATATTGTTAAATTCGTTGTTTTTGATCATTCATTTTACCCACCTCGAGCCCCTCTCTGAGCTTGTCCAAGTCCTCCCGCCAAAGCATTTTGTTCGTCTTGGAACGCAGCAGTTTGAGTTCAGCTTGTTTGAGGTCCCGCTGTCTGAGCAAATCGTCCTTATTCTCCTTGGTGAGGCTCCAGAGCGGCATGTTGAGGATGTAGTTGAAGTCGGAGCCGGAAGCTTCTTTCTCCTCCGATTTGTTGGCGTCGTTGTTGTCGTAGGTTTGTTCCTCTTGAGTGCGGTCCGAATTCTGGATAAAATTTCGATCAATATTTTATATTTTAACTAGTTTTTAATTATTCGATTTAATTCAATTTTTAACACATATTATTAGTTATCTAATCATATTACAAGAAAGCAATAACTTCTTAAAACTATGCTGAAATAAATATAAACATCACAGTTACAATATGTTGTCGTTGGTGGGTGCTTAACGCTTGAACAATTATTATATTGTAAACATTTGATTTTTTAAAGATTTTTTCTTATTAAAAATGAGGGATGTGAAGTTTTAACTACATCAGCTTACGGAGGTATTATCATCACGCATCAACAGTCACTGCATATTATTGAAGTAATTAAAAATATGGTAGTATAAAATACGCATAGCAAAAACCAGACATAAAAACTGTATTTCGAACTTAATCATTCGAAATTACCAAAAAGAACAAATTGAACCGTCAAAAGTTCTAAGCTAGTACTAGTTATTGTAGTTATTTTACCTAACATTTTTACATTGCCCATCCATGGAATTCTGCACAAAAGGTTTTTTTAACACAAGCATCGTTTTCATTTTTTCCTGAAGTTTGTTTATGGTGCGCATACAACGTTAGATCACATTTTTAATTACATTAAGATTTTGCAGTGTCACTAGAATGTGCAATTTAATACATTTTAATATTAATATTTCAACAGGTAAGTCTGAGGATTTGCTTTTTATCATCCCAAAAGTGTCAAAGAAAACAGAAACAGATTTACACTCACAGTTATCTTCTGAATACTTTTATTCCACGCACGAACTGGATCAGAATCATATGTAGCGGTTTGCAAACGATCAATAATAACTTCCTTAGCAAAATTTTCCACCTTCATTTTGCCGTCAATTTTTTCCAGAATGAAGCGAGCTTGATTTTCCAATTTTAAAGATTGAGCCGTTAACATACTCTCCATATAGTTCTTCCGTTTTGTGTACCTATGAAGATAAACAATTTTAAAATGAATATAATTTTATTGTACACGAAAGGATTTACTCAGAGCCCCTGGTGAAGGGGTTAGGGGACAGAAGTTCCCTGAAAATTGTTTAGTTACGCAAACTGTGAATAGGCAACTGTGGTGTATGGGAGAAGCGTAATGAACAATATGATATTAAAAATAAACATGTTTGAAATTCATGTCAAACAACAATAAATAAAAAATGCAGATTTTTTTATAAAATATAAAAGAACTGCCTAACCAATAACCCCCCAATACCCTTATATTTCATCACAGTTTTATTACAATTACGAAACCCACAAAATTAACGACAAAAAAGTCGGACATTTCTGACGTCCTTAAAAAATTCTTATTTCTGTAAAACAAAAATAATAGCCATTTATAAAACAATAGTCTTAGACAGTAGCCCAATTAATAAATAATTACTATTTGATATAAAAATTTTACTAAAATGTGTCAAAAAATCGTCATTTTTTAGATACCACATAATGTATTCAAAGACATTTTCAAACTATCAATATTTTAGATTAACTATCAAATTGTCTTTTCACTTTCATAATATCACATTAATCAACATACAACGTAGGCTACACTTACCAAAGAAGACGAAAACCATAAAAATCGTTGAGAATTTGCATCACAGAGTCGAATGTTTTAATACAATTAAGATGATCAAACAAAACCATGGAGTTCAGGCTAATAACAGAGGAAAGTTTAAACACTCTGTGAAGACCTTTTTTCTTGGCTTTAGTCATATTCTCTGGCGTCAGTTTTATCTCAAATCGGACAGATGTATCTGTGTGGAACTCCTTGTAACTCCTAAATATATATATGTACATATTGTAATAAAAAATACGCTTTGCGTTACGAAAACAAACGAAAGGTGCGTTTTTATGTCGCTAACTTTTGAGCAACAAGAACCGCGAAAGCATATTTGACACATAACGCTAAATGGTGCGAATCGAATTTTAATATATTATGCATTGCGGTATATAAAAGTTAATGAAATATATAAATTAATTATCGATTTAAACAAAAATATAATTTATAATAAAACTAAAATTATTGTTATTGCATATAATTGAACAATCTTTCTTGTGTAACTTTAATTAATAATAGTAATAAACATTTTATCAATTTAAATAATTATGTTTCTTTAAATAACGTTGAATAGACTTTTATTAAGTTATATATTATTATGTTACATATAAAATGTACGTACAATAATTATTTTATATATTATATAACATTATATTTACATTTCATTAGATAATAATAAAATCTACAATAATTTATGAAAATAATAATAAAATAGTAAGTTAATAATTTCCTGAATAAATATATTCTACCAAATTAAATTTATGAAATAAACGTGAAAAAATTGAAGTTACAAAATAATTTTTAAAATGTGCATTAAATAACTATCATTTAAAATAAAATATAGTATATTGTAGTTAACAGGGTTCACAGTTTGTCAGGGCAGTCAGGGTAAGTCAGGGTATTTTGAAATCCTCCCAAAATGTCAGGGTACAGTCAGGGTATATCGGATTTTTGACACAATTGTCAGGGTATATAAATTACGTCAAGGTAGATTTTGAAATAGTAACAATTTTTTTTAAAGACAGTAGATTTTAATGATTATTTGTTATAATGTTTGTAACTTACTTTGCATTTACGAAATAAGCACTATTATTTGTCTATAAATTTGATAAAATTCAGTTAAACACATAATGTCAATGAAAAGCATTTGAAAAGTGCTTGAAAAATGTCAGTTTTTTTTTGGGAAAATGTCAGGGTATGTCAGGGTATATGTCAGGGTGAAGAATTTTCCAAACCGCTGTGAACACTAGTACATATAAAAGACACTCTTACAATTTGTATTTTATATTAATTGACTATAATATTGTTCGTCACGAAAAATAATATGCTACTATAAGGTTATTTGTGAAATATATTGAAATGTATTTTATAATAATTTAACTGATTCGTATTTGTATGTATTATATATGCCGAATAAAGATTATTTTATTTATTAAAAACTATTTTATATGCAAAAGCGTGTAACATAACGCTAAATTACGATAATAACTTTTATCCGATATTACGCAGAGGTGTTTAAAATTACTATCAAATTATGAATCGTCAAAAATCAACTAATTTCTAAATAATTAGTTGACATAATTTTGAAATGCGCGGAATCGTTACTAGAGTATTAGCCATATAAAAAATGTATCTATATACTTACCTAATTGTAAATGAATCTCTATTTTTATCATCAACATTTAACATTTTTTCCAGAACAACTTCTTTATAGGTTTGTGTCCATGTACGAATTGGAAGTTCCGTGATCACGACTGTAGATTTGTCAAGGACAAACATTTCCCCATATACGACATATTTGTTCCCCCCAATAGATTGGATGGTACCCCTGAAGCCACGAAATGACGGCTGCATTGGAACGGGTTGTTCACCGTGTAACATACGCTCAAGATTTGCAATCACTTCATTGGGTGAAAAATTTGGAACTTGTGTGCTCCAGCCTGTACCGATACCCTTGGCCCCATTGACAAGTATCATTGGTATTATAGGTATGTACCTAAATATAAAAAAACAGATTTACCATTGAAGAAAACATTCTCTAACAAGACGTTAGATTATCATAATTATTTGTTTATAATTACAAATAATTTTCAATTATAGAATATGCGTTGTTGTAAAATACAATAAAAGAATTTCAGGTAATAGTGAAAATAAAATTTAATTTATTAGGTATCGGACAATAATTATGTTACATATGGGTAATAATATGGCAGAATATTCTTTTCACAAATCTCGTTGTATTATCACCTATGATTATGTACTAGTCCCGAATTATAATTAAAAAATGATCACCACTCTACTATCAAACAGACAATATTAGATCTCCACAGACGATAAAGCAAGTCTCTGAATTGAAGTAAGGCT
>JAUZND010091194.1:0-15150 GCA_034780555.1 Coelogynopora nodosa
CGATATAGTCTTCTCCGACTTGACCAGCCCATGCCCACTGTCCGACTTGCTGTCTAACTTGATCTCGAAATATGTACAAACTTCTTTTTATAGCTTCTTCCAAGACGGAGTGTTGGGATATCATGGTGTTATTATTTGAGCGTAGTATGTCTTCCATTGATTTATAAATTAGTCTTATTAATTTATCTTTGGTGCACATGTTTAAAAATGTCAAATGATGCTGAATCCTTTGTTTCACAAGCTTTTCAATCTCCTTCAGTGTGCGCGAGGATGCTCCATCTTTCCAAATATCTTCCAGTAGAATAAGTCTAACAATAAAGAAATTAGACGGACTATAGAACTCTTATCCGGGTCATAGAAGTGCATTTTGTTTTCACTATCGACATGATTCTTGGTATAACGACCATAATCACCATCCGATATGTTGGAGGTGGACGCTTCCTCTTCAGACTCTTTTTCCTCCACCTCCGCTTCCTCTTTCGACTATTCACTCTCCACGTGCCGATGCTTGTATTTTTTCTTCATCTTTCTTGTAGTAGAATTTTTCTGCTTTTTCTACTTCTCTTCATCACTCTAGATCAAATACTTGTTACGATTGGCAAATTCTGACAAAATTTGACTCAAGCAAAATGCTAGTATGACTGTTTACGGGCCATCAATGTCAGGAAAGACTGGAAAATTTACTACTATCTCATCAACTCCTATTCAATGAGCCACTGCAGACTATTCATTGGTTTACAGAAACAGGCTATAAGCCGCCAGTTGACCTTTTCAGTTTTATCAAAGTATATGAAATTGTCCTAAAACCACATGATTGTGTTGTACTTGATTTTTTGTTGAAGGAAGGGAAAACTTCTCAATCACCAAGCGCTCTGTTTAGAAGAATTGTTCATCACCTACCCTGTTTGGCCATTAATATTACTCAAAATCTATTTCTGATGGAAAGGAGAAACAAACTCGATCACTGAATACCTTCAATAGTACCTGGTCATGTTTAAGAATCCGAGAGATGCCAGCCAAATAAATTACCTGGGTCGTCAAATGTTTCCTGGAGAATCGAAATTTTTTATTTCTGTATTCAAGGATATTGTGCATGACAATCCTCATGCCTACCTATTTTTAGATCTACATCAGACGACACCTGACCATTTACGAGCGAGAAGTCAAATTTTTCCCTATGAGATGCCATACTATGTCTACTTGACAGCGCAACAAGCCAGAAAACATTATAAACAGGAAAATGAACAACGTAAGGCTTCTAAAATTGCTAAAATGAGTTCAATCTTGAGATTGCCTTGAGATTGCCTTGAGATCAATCACAAACAAATCATGCTCCTGATCTGTAGAAGCCAGACCTAGGCAAGAGCAGGAAGACGGGTGACAGGAAGTCTCATCCCCTCAACCATCTTCAATAGCGCAATTACCACCACCAACACCAGCGCCAGTATCAAATAGGACAAGAGAGTTAAGTCACATTGTCAAGTCACATATTTTGGATTTGATACGCTTTGCTGTGGATAATCGATTTAAACTGAATACCCCCCATCGGCTTGTCTCAAAGGAAAAGACTGATACAATAGTACAACATACTGGCACAGTATATAAGGAATATATTCGACGATATGATGAAGAAATATCACCTCCTCAGTCAACGGCAACCTCTGCATCATTTTCTCGTCCTATGTTCAAACCACAAGTGGCTGAAGAAAGTTCTCCAAGTAATAATCTAAACTCATAAAACATGCCACAAGTATCCGCATCAAAGTTTAGGGATATTAGCAGTTTATGGAATTAGGAGTTTAGGGCTTTAGGAGTTTATGGTATTTAAAACATTAGTTATTTAGGGATATTAGGACATAAAATTATTATTATTATTAAAAATAATTAGCGTTTCTGATTAGCTTAAAAATTTTCAAAAATGTTATGCGCGAAAATGCAAAATCCTTTTACATTTGTGGGGGGGTGATGCAGAAACGCTCCTTCCATACTACTTATATTTAAATTAAAAACACATTATAAAATGTCTCACGAATCAAATATATTACGATGTAGGATATTGTGAGTAAGCTGAACAAAATGATATAGAAATGTTGGATAAAGCTGTTCGTCATCATATAATAAAACCCTTGATACTATAAAATGGTGATAATAGTATGAAACATTGCTGCTAATGTTTTCGGCCAGTAACAGTGGAACAGCTAAGAGAATACTAACATTTTCTTACATAACAGCATTAATTGTAAATCATTTACATTTAATTGGTCGAAAATGTTGAACATTGTTCATTGACGTAAAAAGTTCGCTTTCTATTGCGGACAATTTTTTTTACTTTTGAAATATTTTGCAGTTTTTTTAAATCCATGTTTGATAATATTATAATGCAACTAGTTAACCTTTCTTCTTGTAATGTTTTTTAATCACATTATTTATCTGTTAAAATTTTATTACGTCATCAATTGTTCAAAAGGGAAACATACTGTATGATTTTCTTCTACATCTGGTTGCTATATATTCGACCGAAGATTTCAAAAATTCAATAGTTAATCTTTATATAAAAACAGTTTAAAAGAATTAAAATCCAGGGTAAAGTTCAATAGATATTTAGTGCTTATTTAGCATATTATATAAAAATAACAAAAATATGTAAATCTAATCAAAGTTGAATATACAGATTAATGAAATAAGGAGAAAAGCTAAAACAACAAATGACTGAAAAATATACATATAAAAAATATAAATTGACAAACAAACGTAATTAGTCAGTTTTTATTATATACAGTATTTAAAAGTTAAAATATTTTAATTGTGACCTGCATGCAACAGAAAACCTATTCTATTCCAGAACAAAGGATAATGAATTCACATTTTCATGTCCATGAGCTATTGTGAATATATGCGGATTTGGAACCTATGAATCATGTTCTTAATTAAATAATCGATCTTAATACAACTTTTGATCAAATTTAAAGTTGAAAAATAAAGTTTAGAAAAGTTTTTATAAAATAATTTTTTAAAATTAGTAACAATCACAGCGATCTTGCATCAACAAGTGCATTTCGTAGGGTTGATTTTCGTCCAACATGCTCTAAAACATTTGGCTGAATATACCAAGCTGGTAGACCGATATATCCACGGAAGTCGTACAGAACTTTATCAATAGCGGTCATGTTTCCCTGTTTTATAATCACTTGCAAATATTGCACCAACCGTTCGGCTGAGCGCCGTGTGAAAACAATGCCCTGCGTACAACAAAAAGGGGTCGGCACAAAACTGTGCAACTCGGGATGAATACTGCGGAGCATTAAAAAGAACGGTCTTCCCAGTATTGTAACTAGGAGAACATTTATCACGATAGCGAGGAACCACTGCTTCAGGGTAGGTACTATGGAAAATTTAATGTACAAAACAATAAGACCAAGTGAGGCTAGCACACTACTTATCGCAGATATTTCTAAAATTCGGTCAAACTCTGGTTGGAAATAACCCAAAAGACGTGGTGGATGATACAGCTTTATATAGGCGTAATCCTTACGTTGACGGTCTAAAAAGTGGAATATTATCTGGAAAACATGTTCACTTGGTATGACATCGTCTTCTAAGATTATTAAATTTTTTGCCTTATAATTTAATGTTTTGTTTAAACAGAATTGATAGTCTGAAGTTTCTTTCATGACGGAAGTTTCTAAACTTTTGTTGACATAATGTTCAAAGCTGGTGAATTGTCCAGATAAAGAATGTACAGCTCTGTAACCGGATGCTGGTGAATTAATGTTGCAGATAAATAGTTGAACAAGACGTGAATCATCGTGATCATTCATTTGGTGTTGCTTTATAAGATTTACCAAATTCCACAATGTCAATTGAATGTATTGTTCATTAATTGCAAGGTTTTTTCGTTCTTGTGTAATTATTGTAATGCTGGTATCAACTGGTTTCGATGACACCCGGAAGTCGATGTTCTTGAATTGTTTTGAAATGTTCAGTGCATTCTTCAACTGTAAACGAAGATATTGGTCGAATTGAGTACTCTCCTCATCGCTAACCTTAAATAGCTCCCATTTAGCTCTGTAGCCGAATCGAACTATCTCGCTAGCTACAGCAAGGCTTAATAAAATGAAAAGGAATAGCAATGTTGCACATTTAATTGAGTAAATTCTTCTCCTAGAACAAAAACAGAAATATCGCATATTTTATTTTATCACAAAGCTTTAGAAAACACATCATATATGATTTTGCGCACTATAGTGCGCGTCAGATGTTATATATAGGTTGCAGAATAAGAAGCTCAAAAAAAATCAATATCTACTTGTAATACGTATAGATATAGTGAGTTTATCGTCAATAGATATATAGTCAATGGAACTGACTCGACCAGTTGCTTTCTTGTTGATGTAGTGGTTTATTTTACTGGAGTATTGACCGTAAAGCTAGTGTAGTTCATTTTCTTTGTGAATACGCTTAGTATATTTGCATTTATACCTTCAGTGAGATCGTGTCTACCAATAACTTAACTTCCTAACATCTAACAGTTGTTTCAGGCATTGGTTCCTATATACGTGTTACAAATACATTCACAAGCATGCAAAGAAATACTCACAAAAATAAGAACTATGACAGATAAAAATAAATATCCTATTACCATAATAATTAAACTCACTAAGTACATTCTTAACTTTATAGCTTTATTTTATCGTTGTGAACAATACCGGTATATATATTTTAAAAGATCGCTGTGTTTTCGGCAATTCATTTAATTATAAATATTAAAAGTGTTTAACTATATTACGACTTGCAGCCGCCCCATCTTGCCTATAGTTCGTGTTAATCTATTTGCAGCCGTCCTATCTTGCCTATAGTTCGTGTAAATCTATTTGCAGCCGTCCTATCTTGCCTATAGTTCGTGTTAATCTATTTGCAGCCGTCCTATCTTGCCTATAGTTCGTGTTAATCTATTTGCAGCAGTCCTATCTTGCTTGCCTATAGTTCGTGTAAATCTACTTGCAGCCGTCCTATCTTGCCTATAGTTCGTGTAAATCTATTTGCAGCAGTCCTATCTTGCTTGCCTATAGTTCGTGTTAATCTAATTGCAGCAGTCCTATCTTGCCTATAGTTTGTGTTAATCTATTTGCAGCCGTCCTATCTTGCCTATAGTTCGTGTTAATCTATTTGTAGAAAAACGGTTTACTATTTTATATTTGAAAAATAAACTGAGGAAATTAAAGTGGAAGTAAATTATTTTTTAATAAATTATTCATTATAAAACACCTTGAAAATTATATTTCATATAAATTAAAAAATAATTATTATATTTTTTAAATTATCGTCTAAATTGATTCGTTCATATGTTATGCGATTTAAAAAATAATTGTTATTAATTGTAATTAAATACAATCGAATTAAATAATTTCATATGTTTCATATTCATAAAAAAAATTAAAAATGGTAAATTCATTTCACACCTCATTTTTATGGGTATAGAGTATATATTGTTTAAATTAATTATGAGACTGTCGAGGTCATAGCATACGACAGTTATTAGTCAAAGTTTAATTAAATATACTTCTAAAGTAATAAAAAATGTGAACATTGCAGTTGATATTTTTACAATATGGCTGTCCACCTGACGCTGTCACATTATAATTTTCTTTTAGAGTGATGAAAGAAATGTACCACTACTTACTATACTACTATCTATAGTCTACCCATCCCTTATAAGGAATATAAACATCGAATATATTTTTTGGTAATCTTGAAGATGGTTTTTAGGTCGTTATTAACTGCTTATCGGTATGTTAAACTTTTGGACTTGTCACATATACATCGAACAAGATAATAAATGGTATTTAATAATATATAAATTATATTATACAGAGAATTTGAAAAACAGATTACTAATCCATAATTAACTGCTGAGAAAGAAAGATGATTGTTGTATTGACCGAATCATGGGAGAAAAAGCGCAATATCTCATAAATATGGCTACTATTTTCAAATTAAGTTGGAACGTTAAAACCGTCATTATATATTTAATAGGGGTGGTTGGACAGTATAATTGTTTGAATAATATGTTTTTTAGAGATTATACAGTGAATAAATATGAATTTATATCGCTATGTCGTTACCATAGTAACCGATTGCCAAAATTATGTATTCCGTTGTGGGTATAGACTCCAAAATTAACTCAATATATTGATTCACATAGATTAATTGTTGTGTAACAATGTAATATTATTGTGAGGGAGGATAAAAGTGAACAGTAAATTTAACATTTTAAAAAGTTCCGTAATCTTTTTCATTTGTTTTGTGTAATTTTTCAGTATACTTATATCTTTGTTTTATTTTAATAGTTATTTTTATTATTTATTTTAATTTTGTCTAGATAATATAGGAATGTGTTTTAAAATTCAATTTTTATTAAGGCGCCCATTGCAGTCGTTTAAAATTTGTAAATTATCTATATACACTACCAGTCACAAAATTTTACAATATTAGGGTTTAGATATTTTAGCTCACGGATTAAAATGTAAATGGTCGATAAATAATTATTAATGCAAACAATACATTTTTTTAATCAACACATAAGTCAATTTACCGTGCGTATTGTGCACCCTTTCATAACTATATCATATAAACACTTAATGCAGCATCCCTAGTCTCCTCCTTTTACATTTTACAGTGTCCATCTGGCCTTCACGTCATGCGATAGGAACGGCCGCTTGCAGACAGAAGAAGTGCCGCTGTCGGAGTATAGGTTTCTCGGCGATGGTATCCTATAGGCCACTGCAATGACTGCTCTCCTCGTTGTGGCAAGTATCATGTCGGCTGCTAGGCTCTCCAGTCGCACATCGAGGGGTACATCTGTCGGCCAGGTTATGTGGGCCAGGGAGGTCCTTATACAGTTCTCAAGGCTGTACAGAGAATAGTCATTAACATCGCTTCTGTTCATGTGTTTTCGTAGTTGTCAAAATTATTAAATTGTATTTTTTGGGACTGTGTTGGCTAAAATAATAAGAATCTCTAAAAAAAGAATTCATTACATAAAAAAGAGGTCATTTTTATTTAAAATATTTTTTAATATGAATTGTCATTAGCAGTCCTGCTATATCTCCCGCTATACCTCCTGGAATTTTCAACATTTTGGGCAAATCTCCCTGTCTCTCGGTCTCATTTTAAAGTTTCTCAGTTTTTTAGTAATCTGTACAAAATCTCAGGATAAAAGAGCATTTTTCGCAGCATACTAACTTTTCAATAATTGTGAATAAATATTGTGCATAATTGACTTTTATTGTGCATAATTGACTTTTATTGTGCATAATTGACTTTTATTGTGCATAATTGACTTTTATGGTGCATAATTGACTTTTATTGTGCATAATTGACTTTTATTGTGCATAATTGACTTTTAGTGTGCATAATTGACTTTTATTGTGCATAATTGACTTTTATTGTGAATAGTTGACTTTTATTGTGCATAATTGACTTTTATTGTGAATAATTCTGGTGGTTAAACAAGCGGTTTGGCTCAGTCGCGCACTCAAAATTTGAAGTCATTGAAATTTCTGTAAATTACGTGTCGGGGAAACAATTAATAGGGGGGTATATGGGGGGGGGGGGGGGTTAAGGTGCTACAAACACTTGAAACCGGCAGATCTCACGATTTCATTCCTTTCTGTTATAGCATGTGTGCATTAGCTTAGAATATTGATCTTTTTATTAAGAGCAGCGTTATGAATTCAGTAGAATTGGTCATTGTTTACCTCATTAATATAATATAATTCAAATTATTGAAGTCTTGCGCTTATAACAATTGAATAGTTCATTTTATATTTGTTGTGTTATTTTTACGTTTGATGCCTGCGATAAATCAGCAGGATTTTTAAAGAAAAATATCAATAAAAAGCATCCCCATAACAACGTTAACATAGGTTACCGGTAAAATGGTTTCTTGAAACTTGAAATGGAGGTTTTGATTGCTAAGGATCTGGAACACTAAAATCTACTACGTGAACAGAAAACAAAGATAATGTTTCATAAGCAGTGGATTAAAAATCCAGTCGTTTTTTATTTATTTTTATTTATTCAAAGATTATAGTAAATATTATAACTCAAAGTACCATCTTCTATTGAAGTCTTACCTATATTATACCGTCCAAACATATTCTTCTAAAAAATATATATATATCCACTGGAATGACAGTCAAGTAATCAAGTAGTCTCATGTGTCATTTATGTATGTTCGATGTTGCTACGAATTTGTACCTAAAAATAATAATTGAGCAAAGCAGATACTAAATTTTATGGAATTTAATTTCTATATTTTTATGTATTAGTTAAAATATATATTGTTAAATATTAATATTAATATGTATAATATATTATTGCAATATTATGTATTATAATCTATTATTACATTAATTTTAATTACCTATATATAAACTTGGATTATTTATATAATAATAATCAACACGATTTTTAATATATTTAAGAATTTTTCTGCTTAAAACACCATAGTACTAAAAGTAGTACATAATGTAATTATATTGAAATGTATATAAATTTAGGTAGGCTACATCACGAAACTCAAAATCTTTAATTCGTATAGATTAACCTATTTTAAACAAGGAAAAGTATTATTCCGCCAGGAGTGGATCCAGGGGGAGGTTCAAGGAGTTCGAACCACACCCCCCTACGCATCCTTATTTGAAGTGCCTTTTTAAAAATTAAGGAAGGACTAGGAATAAATGTGTTTTGCTTAAATTAATAAAATATTTTACACGCGGTCAAATATTTAAAATACCTTCGACTTGATCTTGCCAACAGAAAATAGAAATAAAAGGGAAAAAAGCATCAAAAAAGCTATTGATAGCACAGTGAATGTGAATGAGTACATTAAACGATATCGAAGGAGAATGTTTTTTGAATATGTTATGTAATTGTAAAAACATATGTAGGCTATGTACATTACAATAAGCTAACATTGGTAGTGAAAACACCTTAGACATGATTGTGAATTGAATGAGTACATTAAAAGACATTAAAGGAGATTGTTTAATAATTTATTTCAATAACATTTATTTCTATAATGGAACGTGTTTTGGAATGAAATATAAGTTGAGAATATGAATGCTGCTTTTGTACACTGTGCACAACAAGTCGTGACTTGATGCCCGTATATAATAGTTAGGTGGAGGTAAAGTGCCACATATTTTTTATTCAATTTATTATTATCATATATTGATCATATATTGATCAGGTATAGCAGGTCAATTTATATACACTTAGTATTTTAATACGTAGTATTATTAACCTTGTTTAATAATAGGCCTACTATCCTGAGCATCCTCAACCCGATTTGCTCCAGAGTAGAATTAAGATTAATTGTACTATACCATTAGGTGGTTTATAATAACCTAAAAATGTCTTCAACATATAAATGTTTTTGAATTTGTATTATAATATGTAATGAAATAGTAGTTTATAAAGTCCACTTATGTAATCTACGCAGCTACAGTTCATTATTGGCAAAACGATTATCTATGATAGCGTAATATTACGAGTACTAATGATAAAGGTTCTTATAATGTACCGTATGTTCAATACAATATCCTATTATGTATATTAATATATATTTACTTTTAACGCTATATTAATACTTTAAATAACACTTATATAACTATTTTGTATAAAGAGTATTATTGCAGTAGTGACAAGGTTAAAAAATAATTAGTTTCAAACTACTTAAAATCGTCATGCATAATATTTACGTATAAGTTAAGATATATTATGGCTATATTATACACATATATACACATAATATATTATGAAAAGAGTACTTTTAACCCAACAGTAATATAATCAACCCAAGTTGAAAGCCCAGAATACACTCAATCCGCTATACACAGGCTTTAGAAAGCATTATATTAAATTATATCTGAATGCCTCGAAGCGGTTGAAGATTGATTGATTGATTACTGATAAAGCTGTTAAATTTATCTTATTTATTGATAAATTTATGTTAAAATTTCCCTTAAAGTTAATATTTCAACAATATTTTCGGCTTCTCGATTAAATATATACTACAGTCGGGGACTTTTACTATAATATAAATGCTGTTGTAAATTAAACATAATTATTATATTTATTTATATAAATTGTCCGCATATTTTACAATGTTATATATATTATGAAAAGTTAATATACAAAAAAGTGTTTATGTCATATAAGACAGCATTTTTGTATTTATAATTACTATAATACGGAACTTATTCAATGTTATACAGTTTCCTGAAAAGCCGAATCAGATTTCCACTCACTTAGCACATATGGTTTGTGGTGTATCACTCAACACAGGGCCAAGCAACAGTTGCAATTCCATGCGATGAGTTCGTATTAATTATCGCAGATTAAAATGGCTCAGTAACTAATTCAAATCACACCCGAGCAAAAGTTCTGAAACACAATCGCAGCAAGACCTCCGCTCCATTATGACACCGCTTATCTCTGCTTGCAGTATGGCCCGGGGCCGGTTATTCTTCCCCCTCCCCCCCTTACCTCTTCAGTGGAATATAATATTGGAGTCGAACACCACTGACAGCAGTGCACTCATCGGTCAGTCATTATCTTGGGGGGAGTATATAGGTATATAGGCAGGAACAACTGGTGACAAAAAGGTCCGATGCATGTGATGCTATATACACGCTCGGTCGGACAGCTCTCGTCTCGTCCCCAATCTATACCACCTGCGATTGTTAGAGCGACTGACCAGTGGTCACTGAAAACACAAAAGGTGGAGGGAGAGAGAGAGAAAGGGAGAGAAAATTATGTTTGTTTGTGTAATATGGGGTGTGCACATGTTTATCTAAAAACTGTCCCCAATTATTAATTGGTGGTTATTTTTCTTTTCCACCTTTTTCTTCAATACCGGTAATATCAGGCCCTGAGGGTAGATTAAAGACCGTCCGTGGGATGTCCCCAATTTACTGCAGTTAAACTGCGTTGGTCAAAGTTTGCCTTGTATATATATAAACACATATGTCATATATATAATGAGGAATAATTTTAAATGTTTAATTATATCATCGCCAAGTTACTAAGCCGAGAAGACAGTTTGTCATACGAAATGAAGAGAAAACCTGAAAAATATGTTAAACAACGCAAATGCTGATTTTAGCGTCTTTCTTTCTTGTAAGATTTGGCGTCAATCTTTTGAATTATAGACATCGGTTTCTATTCGTGAGCTAATTTATTACATTTATACTTCTTTTATCTTTCATTTATAAATATAAGAACATTTTAAACTGTATGTATTAATGCAAACTAATAAAATATGATGTAAACAAATTTATTCGACTATAACTATTATTATTACCAATCAATAAAATCTATTTAATATATCGATTTCGTAATTGACCAATTGATACAATATTTGTCCGTATAGGTAAACATGTTATTGGGGTTCCCTGTTGAAAATCATAAATATGTGTATAAAGGGGGAACATTGGTAGATATTTAATATATTCTTGCCTATATGTCACGATAAATGATGTTTTCATCGTTTGTTACCACCGTTTTCATTACACTTCTTATGATTACAAGATTATTTTTAGAATAATTAGAAGAATTTAGAAGAATTATTTAGAATAACATTTGACGATGATATGTTATCTATTATAGATTGATACAGATCATTTTCTAACTTTCGACTTCTGATCATTTTTATAAAATATGTAAAATTATTGCATATTTCTTTAATACATGCATTTTTATAGCTATATTATGTTTGAAAATATTGTTTAATATAAATAATTAATATATAGGTATCAATATAACATTCTATAGAATACCTCAAACAAAAAATCAGGTCATTCGTTGATGGTCAAGCACTTAGTTTTGAATGAAATATTAAGCGTATTTTAATGTAGCCTTATAATATATGTATATATTAACTTAAAAAATTATATATTAAACCTATATATACACTTATAAATTAGATTTATAAATTGCATTAAAAATATTGCAAAAAATTGTGAAACAAATATTAGAAGAAGGAAAATTAAACAACTATTATTTAATAGTTGTATACGAGCTTATTGAGTTTCTGTCGTCCAATTAAAAATATGATGCCTTATGGTGGACATATTTTGTCGATCAATTTTCAAATAAAGCATGTGTTTCGACAATAAACAAAATAATTTTTTTATAGTGAATGTTGCGTCAGTATTTATCTCTTTGCGTCAGTTTTATCTTTTTGCGTCAGTATTTATCTCTTTGCATCAGTATTTATCTCTTTGCGTCAGTATTTATCTCTTTGAGTCAGTATTTATCTCTTTGCGTCAGTATTTATCTATTTGCGTCAGTATTTATCTCTTTGCATCAGTATTTATCTCTTTGCGTCAGTATTTATCTCTTTGCGTCAGTATTTATCTCTTTGCGTCAGTATTTATCTCTTTGCATCGAAATAAAAAATTGGTATATACTTTGGAGTAGTTTATATTATTACTAATATAGTGTGATTTATATTTAATGTATATATACAATATATATATTAATATAGAGAATACTGATAACAAAACTATTTTAAATAAATGATGAAAAGAAGAACAATTAAAAAAGTGTACAGCAAATGTTGAGTTTAAGAATATAAAAAAAGAATGACAGTATTGTGAAAACACAGATCACAAAATACAGGTTCTAGAAAGTATTTCCATACAGACAAACATATATAACATGAACAGATGGCTCAGATGACCCGTGGAACATATATAACATGACCAGAAGGTTTGGATGACCCGTGGAACATGCTAAACCAGAATCATATTGACAAAAACGTCAGCCAAAGAGCAGACCGCGCATTGTAATAAAGGAATCAAAAGTTAGTTTTTTTATGATGTGGCTTAAGACCAATTAAAAATAATTAAGACCAATTATGAGTAATTTTTTAGATGCTTCTTTTAATAAAGCTACATATATATGTATTATTTCGATGAACAACATAATATAATGTGTTACTTGTTTAATGTTAGACAGCATTGTGATGTGTATTGTATATTGATAACGTAAAAAAACAATACAAACAACTTAAAACTGTATGAAGATAGTATTTGATTTGATTTGAAAATGCATTTTATTATTTTGAACTTAAAAGAAAATAATTAAAGAAATGAAGAAAATGAAAAATATATATACTAATGACAAAAATATAGATATACCAGAAACAAATTATACCCAACGCTAAAACTATAATAGAATAAATCTTTCCGAAAAGAAGGAAATTTACCCAAAAATTATATACAATCTATATTTCACCGCACCGCACAAACTACACATGTTTTTATTAAAGATATTTATCAACAACAAAAAATTAAAAAATACCAGTTTGGCTAAATTAATTCAGAAATATTAAAATTTGTATAAAAATGATCTCAGTAATTCAAAATATTATTAAAATTCACATATTTTATTTAAGTGGAATATATAATATGTAAGCAGAATACTCACTTGAGATGGAATAAAAGCAAATAACGTAAATTCTTTTTACAAATTAATATATTAAAGTCATTTTGAGGTCACAACGTATGTAACTATTATTTGTTTAACCTAAATGTAACTTTCATTATATTTTGCCCTCAAAAAAATCATTGAAATTCAATGCGATCGTGAACAGTGATAAAGCTAAAGCTATTTTTATTTTCACAAAAAATTTTAAAATCTGTTTTGTTGAATTAATCAATGTAAGTTATAGTATATTATTCATAAAAATAGTATATTAATCATAAAAATAGTATATTATTCATAAAAATAGTATATTAATCATAAAAATAGTATATTAATCAATGTAAGTAGTATATTAATCAATATAAGTAGTATATTTGTCATACAAGTAATTTATTAGTCATATAAGTAGTACTTCATTTACTAAGCAATTTGTCCAAACAATTAACATGCTTTTGGTTTGTGAATAGTGAGATCCCATGAACTATATGTATAGAGATGTACAATGTATAGTTGAAATTATAATGATTAATTAGGATGAAAATAATTGTCAGCAAAACAAAATAGTAAAATAAATGCATGCACTTTACGCCAATATAAAGCTAGCTCTTTGAAATATGAAACATGTTTCTATATTTAGGATAATATATATAGGATATAATTTATTTTATAAATCAATTTTGAAGAAATACAAATATATATATTTATGTCTGACAATCCAGATGGGCAATTATAAATTAAAACGATAATGAAACTGACGTATAGAAGGAGAAAGATGTTTTACATGTTCATCCATTAATCTAATTTATAATGGATATAATAAAAATTTGATTAAATAAAACAAGGATATACAAAATTGGCCATCTGCATAGTGCATAAATATCATTGATGCAGCACAAACACAAAGTATATACAACAGATTTCATATAAAAACATGTATTTATCATGTGAGAGAAATAATAAAATTGATTTAACCATTTGATGAGTTATGCAATGTTGGTAACACGTATGGTCTGAGCATATTATTGGATTAGATAGACTATAACTTGTATTTATTTCACTATAGAAAGCAATTGAAACATGTAGTACGGAAAACAATTAAGCTATAAATGAACTATATTATCTTGCTTGTATCTCCTACAATAATTAGGTTCTAAATATGCTCTCTGTAAATATGGACGAAAACAATTCACGTTATATAATAATCATATTTCATACGGTAGCGCATTTATGAGCTTTTATGAGTTTCATGTATTTGATGGATAAATAGTTCATTTTTTTCGCAATATTTTGCTCAACTGTTTCCAATGATATAGTGAATCATTAAAATGTTTTCAAAACTGCATTTATTCAAAACTTATGAATTTCCTTATTTCCTTTTATATATGACTATATCATAGTTAATAGCCGTTATCACACCGTTTTCTTTATAATAATTTTTTTAATAAAGTTAAATATTTACGAAAAATATTTCCAACATATTGTATACGTCAACAAGAATTTTTATTTTATTGACCAAATATTTTTTTGTGTTTTACTTTATTTTGGCGAAAATGTATAAAACTAACTAACATATAACTTATTAACGGTTGTCCGACTACAAAAAAAAAGTTCACTGCACCGCCAACCGGGTATGGTATACCCATTATGAAAATCAAT